>MCFG01000023.1:192500-334853 GCA_002104895.1 Anaeromyces robustus | reverse complement strand
TATCACTGTTCATGTCTCTGTCCCAATAGAATTCCATAATTTCTTTAGTAGAGGATGAAATATTGTTTAATTTATCATTTAATATTTTACTTTCTTTGTCCAAGTCCATTTTCTTGTTGTAGCAACATTATTAACTATCTTTGAGATAATGCAGTTGGAGTCCTTCCACTTATTAAAACATCTAACCTGAGCTAAAGCACATTTACCAGAAAGTGGAGGAATATTGAGTTCTTTTGAGATGCAATAAATAGAAACAAAAGAATTAGGTTTCGAGTAACCTAAAATCCAATAAAAACCTTTGTTAATTATTGTTTGTGTAGAACTAGTATTGTTTTTGTTAGAACCAAGCAAAGGCGCGTAATAGGAAACTTGTCCAATAACTTTTGCAGAGAATAAAGTTCTTTTAAGAGGAATAGGAATCAGATCATTTTTTAAAAAACCTGAATTGAAAACAAAGCCTTACTAACTTTATTTTTCATTTTACTAATAACGAATTTTAAATCTAGAGTTTGTGAAAGGGAACACCAAGGTAAGTATAACAATCTGTTTTAGGGATTGCGATTCCTGTTAAATAAAAGGTAGGGTCTTCTCTAAGAATATATTCCGAATTTTCATGTCTAACAGCTAATGTGCCACATTTATTAATTCCAAAAGTCATCTCGTTGTCCTTAGCCCATTTACCAACTAAACGAAGAAGTTTGTTCATACGAGATCTACTAGGGGCACAAAGAACAATATCATCAGCAAATAATCCTCCACAACAATATTCAGTATCTATTTTCACACCATTATGCAGGCAATCGTTGAAGATGTCGTTGATAAACAAATTAAAAAGTATAGGAGATAAGGGACATCCTTGTCGAACTCCTTTAAGTATTCTGAAAGAATCGGAAAATTGTCCATTAATTTTAACACAAGCTTTGGAAGACAGATATAGGTTCTCCAAAAATTGAAAGCATTTTCCTTGTATACCAAGAGTATAAATTTTCGACAAGATGTTATATATGGGCACAGAATCGTAAGCTTTTTTAAGGTCCAGAAAAGCTAAATAAGTATCTTCCCCTTTGAATTTACGTCTTTGACAAATAGAAAGAATAGAGATATAAAGACTAATACATTCTTCCTTATTCCGAAAGCCAAATTGTTCTGGTCTGATGAATCCATGACTTATACCATATTCAGAAATTCTAGAAGCAATAATTTTCGAAAGAATCTTAATACCATTATTGATAAGTGAGATACCACGATAGTTATCACAATTAGAAAGATCGCCTTTTTTTGGAATAGAAACAATGGATGCATTATTCCAAAAAATAGGAAAATCACCATTCCAAATACGATTAATTAAGAAATAGAAACAACTAAGACCAGCCGGAACATAGGAATCATTATTTGCAGAGTCATCTGAAGAGGAATCAGGAATTAAAGCTTTATAAAATTCAATAGGGATACAGTCGGGACCCGAGGCTTTAAAGTTAGGGATAGAAAGGATGGCCTTTTTGATTTCTTCAATGCTGATATCTTGGTTAATATCCCATACTATGTTATTTCCACTCTTTATACGATTAATAGCGGGAGAATTCTTCCAGAATTTTTTATTCATGCTATGTCCAGTAGAGTCATAATTAAGTTTCTTATAATAATTGCACCAAACATCTAATTGATCTTTAGTACTATACACTAAGTTATCTTGGTGGTCTCTGATAGGATGAGGTATAAATAACTCCTGATTGTTATTTTTAATATTCTTCTTAATCCATGACCATGATTTTCTGCTGTCATTTTTTAAGGTAGCCTCGCAGCCTACTTTAATCCAAAATAAATAGTTTTGTCTTCTAAATTCATTACATTTTTTATGAATAGATTGGCATAATTTATTATAAGATGCAACAAGGATAATAAATTGATTAGGTTCATAATCCAAATGGCTCTTTTTAATTTGTCGATACTTCAAGCTTTTGATTCTTTGAAGACAGTAAATATTACGTGACATATGGAACATTGATTTCCTAATTTCAGTAGAAGATGTAATTTCAAGGTCCTCTGCAATTGAATTAGAAGTATTAATAAACTTATCAACTAGATCATCAATAGAAAGAGAAGGATTATTAAAGATCTCATTATTTAAAATAGCAAACTTGTTATTGTCAACAATATCGTTTTTCATTTCCTTACAGCGAATTCTATTCCATTGAACAACCTTTTTTGGGTGAGTAAAGGAGAGATCAACAAAATTTTTCTTACAATATACTAACATTGGTTTATGATCAGAGACTGGGTGATAATCAATAAAGGAAGCATAAGATATAAGGTTCAACATTTTATAATTAACCAAAGCATGATCAATATCTGAAGATAAATTACCTTGAACCCAAGAGATTCTTGAACTATTGAGAGGTAAAATTATCCAACCATTAATCGGTGATATTTTTTCTTCAAGGTCCACTGTTTTCATGTTAAAATCCCCAACAAGAATAGAAGCATGATCACGATGAATATTAAGCCAATCAATAACTTCTGCTAAAGCACACTTCACTTGTGTAGAATGAGAGCTGACGGGGATATATACATTTCCAACAGAGCATTTAGAGTCGTATATATTATAATTAGTTAAGGAAATAATGTAATTAAATGAATTCTCTTCAAGTATTGCTTGACAAGATTTATGATAACCTAAAAATAAACCTCTCATGCCTGGAATACTATCAACGGCTCTTCTAACAAAATATCGGTAATTGGGAATAGTGACTTTACATGGTTGACTACTATTGGCACCAGAACCGTTCTTTGTTTCTTGAAAACAGAGAAAAAGAGGTTTGAATAATGTGATAAAGTATTCGATACTATCTTTCTTTTCGTGGTTCCATCCATTGGTATTCCAACTGAGACAAAAAGTAAACTTATCTTTGATAGAATTAAGAGTGTTGAGATTAGAGTGTATACTAACTAATGAGTTGCGTTGGAAAGAATCTGAAGTATTAGATTGTGAGGATGTTGTAGTAGAATTACTTTGGTTATTAATTGAATCATTTAAGTTTGTTGTAGAATTTCTTTGGTTATTGATTGAATCATTTAAGTTTGTTGTAGACTTACTTTGGTTATTAATTGAATCATTAAAGTTTGTTGAAGGAGAAAATAGTTGATTTCTGATCTGTTGAAGTGACCTTTTACGAATATAATGAGTGCAATTACTATACGACAAGCTAGCATTTGAGATATATGATACAAATTTCTTTTTGAAATCATCGAATTTAAAGTCAGATGATAAAACTTTGATCCTAAAATACCAACCTCTAGAACACATAGATCGTTTAACTGAAAGAATGTACTTGTTGAATTCCTTAAGATTTGATTCCAGAAAATCCATCATATATGCATTGGTCCATGAGTGAAGGCCATTGATGAAGATAATGCTAGTGTTGTTAATATCAGTTCCATAACAGCGGAATCCACGAACAAAAACATTGCTATTTTCGTTACTATTATAAAAATTTCGTACCATTATGATCTATATTTAATATTGATGAAAAAAATAAAAAAAGTAAAATGAAAGTACTAAACTAAAAAAATCGAGTTAAAAATGTAGACTAGTAATAACTGAATGTAAATTTTTTCTTTTTTTTTTTTCTTTTGTTTAAATTTATCAATTGTTTATCTTCTTTACTCTATTATAAAAACACTTGTAGAATATTGATAGTTGTTATAAAAATCTCTTTTTGCGAATGTAAATATATTTGAAATCTTGTAAATTCTTAAATTCATGAAAAATAAAAAAAAAAAAGTTAAAGGTGAAGAACTCAAAAATAACTATTCTAAATTCTAATAAAGTATAAGCACATGCTTTTGAGTGAATCAAGCTCATACAATAATTAAAGCAATTACAATAGATTCATACAGTGATAATATACAGAAATACATGAAAGATAAATTTAAAAGAAAATACAAATATCTCATTTCCTGCATATCCAGCTTATACATATTATTAGAAGAAAGAACAATTATTGAGGAGACTTCATAAAAATGCCCTTAACGTCGCCATGTATCGACAGGCATTTACCCTCTTCTGAGCATTCCAAATGAATGGAAGTACAGGTCCTCAGAAGAGGAATTAAAAACATCATTTACAAGTTTAATTTTGAAAGATAGATATATATAATACAATTTGTATTTTTAGCAGAAGAAAAAAGATAAATATAAATCAAAATTAAAAAAAAAAAAAAAAGAAAAGAAAAAGAAAAAAGAAAAATGTTTGGTCATTAATTTCTTTCCCTTTTTTTTTTAATTTAAAAATCTGTTTTCAAAATATTTTATTTTTTCAGAATATTGATAAGTATTTCATTAATTAATGATTCAATAAATATTTTGAAATTTACCACATATTCATCAAAAGTACATTTTAAATGCCTCATAAATATATTATATAAATAAACACTAAATAATAATCTTCTTTATTTTATTTTATTTTATTTTTTTTTTTTTTTTTTTTTTTTTTTTTTTGCTATTTATTTTATTTTTTATTGTTTATTTTATTTTTATTTATTTTTAATTATTAATAATTTATTTCTTTTTATTTTTATATTATTATATATTACATTATTTTTTTACTTTTTTTATATTAAATTTTACATTACTTTTTTTATATATTATTTTTTACATTTTTTTATATTATTTTTTACATTATTTTTTTTTCCTTTTTTATATTTTATCCTAACTTATTTTTATTTTAAAATTTAAATTAATTCAAATTTTAAAATAAGTTTTTTTCTCTTAGGATTATTAATAATTAATAATATTATTGATTTATATAGTTGAATATAGTAAAAATTCCATTAAATTAAACTGTATATCAACCATTCAAATTATTTAAAAAGCAATTTATATTAACAATATCTTTATTATTACAATTGTTACTATTTTTTTTAAAATATATTTAAATATTTTTTTTTTTACTTTTTTATTCTTTTTTTTATTTTTATATTTTTTTTATTATTTTATTATTTTAAGTTCATGTATTTTTGTTGAGGTTGATTATTCTATTTTTTGGTAATAATAGGAATTATATAACCAACCATTAAGTTGTTTATCATTATTTTTTCCTGTAACCTCTACTTTTGCAACACCTTGATCATAATAAGATACAATTGGTACAGAATTACCATCTTTATCCGTTTTATAAAGAGTATTACCATCTTTATCAGTTTTATAAACAGGAGTTCCTCCATTATCAGAAGAATTATCATACATAGTTTTTACACCATTTTTTACAATTAAAATGGCAGCATGTTCTCCTACATGTACTCCATTTTTCTTTCCATCACCCATAAAGACTACATAAGCTCCATCCTCAGTAGGTAAAGTTTTTGTATAATCAACACCTTCTACTCCATTCTTTGTTAGGTCATCAATATGATTTTGAACAGTTTTTGATGCTGCTTTTCCAGCTTTTAGATAATCAGAAGATTTTAATCCTGCATCATCAATTACTTCTTCAACCCAGTTATCACATCTATAGCCAGTATCATAATTGTATTCTTTATTCCAGTTATCAGTTATACTTTGTTCAATTTTATCCAATGTAGTTGATTGATTAGAACCGCCAGTAGTAGAACCACCAGTATTGGAACCACCAGTAGTAGATCCTCCAGTAGTAGAACCACCAGTAGTAGAACCACCAGTATTGGAACCACCAGAAACTAATTGATTAACTTTTTTTTGAACTTCAGAATAATTGTATCCTTCAGCTTCAAGTTTTTCCTTTCTTTCTTGACCAGATCCATATTTTCCATCTATAACATCTTGAGCAATTTCCTCTATTGATTTCTTTGGAGTTGTTGAAGTTGAACCACCATTATTGGAACCACCAGTAGTAGAACCACCAGAAGTAGATCCACCAGAAGTAGATCCTCCAGTAGTTGAACCACCAGAAGTAGAACCGCCAGTAGTAGAACCTCCAGTATTGGAACCACCAGAGACTAATTGATTAACTTTTTTTTGAACTTCAGAATAATTGTATCCTTCAGCCTCAAGTTTTTCCTTTCTCTCTTGACCAGATCCATATTTTCCATCTATAACATCTTGAGCAATCTCCTCTACTGACTTCTTTGGAGTTGTTGAAGTTGAACCACCATTATTGGAACTACCAGTAGTAGAACCACCAGTAGTAGATCCACCAGAAGTAGATCCTCCAGTAGTTGAACCACCAGAAGTAGATCCTCCAGTAGTTGAACCACCAGAAGTAGATCCTCCAGTAGTTGAACCACCAGAAGTAGAACCGCCAGTAGTAGAACCTCCAGTATTGGAACCACCAGAAACTAATTGATTAACTTTTTTTTGAACTTCAGAATAATTGTATCCTTCAGCTTCAAGTTTTTCCTTTCTCTCTTGACCAGTTCCATATTTTCCATCTAAAACATCTTGAGCAATCTCCTCTACTGATTTCTTTGAAGTTGGTTTACTAGAACCACCATTAGTAGAACCTCCAGAAGTAGAACCACCAGAAGTAGAACCACCAGAAGTAGAACTTCCAGAAGTAGAACCTCCAGAAGTAGAACCTCCAGTAGTAGAGCCTCCAGTATTAGAACCACCAGAAACTAATTGATTAACTTTTGATTGAACTTCAGAATAATTGTATCCTTCAGCTTCAAGCTTTTCTTTTCTCTCTTGACCATTTCCATATTTTCCATCTAAAACATCTTGAGCAATTTGATCTGTTGTCTTCTTTGTTCCTGGAGTTGGTGAAGCTTTAGATGAAGTGGCTTTAGATGAAGTTGGTTTAGATGTTGAAGGTGGTTTAGATGAAGTTGGTTTAGATGATGAGACAGGTTTAGATGAAGTTGGTTTAGATGATGAAGCTGGTTTAGATGAAGTTGGTTTAGATGTTGAAGCTGGTTTAGATGAAGTTGGTTTAGATGATGAGGCTGGTTTAGATGAAGCTGCTTTAGATGAAGTTGGTTTTGATGATGAAGCTGCTTTAGATGAAGTTGGTTTAGATGATGAAGCTGCTTTAGATGAAGTAGCTTTGGATGATGAAGAAGAAACTAATTGATTAACTTTTGATTGAACTTCAGAATAATTGTATCCTTCAGCTTCAAGTTTTTCCTTTCTTTCTTGACCATTTCCATATTTTCCACTTAAAACATCTTGAGCAACTTGATCTGTTGATTTATTAGTTCCTGAAGTTGGTGAAGCTTTAGATGAACTGGCTTTAGATGAAGTGGCTTTAGCTGAAGTAGCTTTGGATGAAGTTGCTTTGGATGAAGTTTTTTTAGCTGAAGTTGCCTTGGATGAAGTTTTTTTAGCTGAGGTTGCTTTAGATGAAGATGCCTTAGAAGATGATGAAGAATTACATCTAAATATACAAAATCTTTTTTCTAATTTAGTTGTTTTTTTACTTTTACTTTCAACTGGTAAAGCATGAGTAAATGCATTAAAGCAAAGGCACAACAATAATGTTATAAAAACATACGTACCAAATCTCATTTTGGTCTTAAAATAATTGCTTTTCTTTATATTTTTTTTATAATGGTATTATTATTAATTATTAATTTTCTATATTATATTTATAATTTATATTATTAATTATTAATATTTTATATTTATTATTAATTATTAATATTTTATATTAATTATTATTAATAATTAATTATTTTTCTTTTATTAATTATTTTATATTTAATTTTTTGTTTAAAAATTTAAAATAAATTATAGAATAATTTATTTCTTTATATATTTATTTTTTTTTTTCTTTTTTCTTTTTGATAAATAATAATATTTACAATAATACTAAAATAAATAATTTAAATATTTTGATTTTAATAAAAAAATAATTAATTCTCATTAAAATTTTTAAAAATTTATATTAAAATTAATTGTAGACAAATTAATAATTTTGTAGTTAAATGTAAATAAATAGTTTTTTCTTTCTTTCCTATATTAGTTTTATTTCTTTTTTTGTTATTTTTTTTTTTTTTAATTCTTAGTTATTTTATTATTTTAAAAATATTTTTCTTGATTATTATTGTTATAAGTCAAATAACTAATATTTTAGTTATTATGATGTAATGTTACACAGGAAGTTTCAACATAAACTTTTTTAAATTTTATTATTATTCTTATTATTTTTTATACATAAATTACTTAACATTTAAATAATCAATTATTATATTAAACCAATAAAAACAAAGAATTAAAAAAATAAAATAAAATTTAAAAATAAAAATAAAAAATAAAATAAAAATAAAAAGTAACAATAAAATTTAAACAAAAAAAATAGTAATAGTAATTCTAAATTTTAAATATATTTTATTAATAGATTTATATTTCATTATATTTTTAACCATTATTATTATTATTATATATTATCATTTAAAATTTTTATTTCATTTTTTTTTTTAATTATATTAAATAAAATTTAATAACAAAAAAAAAAAAAAAAAAGAATCAAAACACAAAAAATTAATTACACCAAAAATATTTTCAATATCCTCAATATTATTACTTATTATTTATTATTATTATTTATTATTATTTGTTATTATCATAATTCATCATTATTAGTATTAATTATTATTATTACTTATTATTATTATTATTAATTATTATTATTATTATTATTATTAACTATTATTAACTATTATTATTATTATTATTATTACTACTTATTATTATTTAATTATTATTATCATTATTTATTATTATTATTAAATATTTTGAATTATAATAAAATAATAAAAAATTAATATATAAAATAGTACATATTACAAATGTTCATTGATATAACTAGGGTTTTTAAAAAAAATTTTACATTAATATGTTTTGTTTTGTTTTGTTTTTTAATTAATTGTATTTTATTAAACTTTATTTATATAATACTTTTAATGATAATGAGCATGCATAGGCATAAAACATTTATACATTTTTATAAACCATTATTATTTACATTTTAATAAAAAGCAATTGCAATTAATATACATAAAATGTATATAATATTAAAATATAATAATTGATAAATATGATAAAATATAAAATATAAATAATTAATAATAAATAATATTATTTAACCAAAATTTATGTAAATTTTTTTATTAAATCTAATTTTTTGTAATTGAATTTAATTTTATATTATTTTATTTTTTTTTTCTTTTTTTCTTTTTTTGTTTCATTCAGGGTATAATTTTATAATCTTTTTTTTCTAAATTAAGCCAGAAACCCTACTCTCACTAAATCAATAATGTATTTATTTTTCCCTTCTCATTATCTACTATATTTATTTATACAAGCCCTCATATTTTCAATTCTATCAAATAAGATAGAATACACCTTTATTAATAAATATTAGAAATCATATAAAACAATGGCTTAGTAGTCAAGTTGATCATTATACTATTTGATTAAAGTTGGGGTATTATTTAAAAAATATATATATATATTAAATATTATAATGTAACAATAAAAAGATAAAATTATTTCATTTATTACCAAGAAATTGGAAAAATGAAAAAAAAAAAAAATTAAATTTTTACATCATTTGGTTAAAAAAATAAATTAATTATTTATTAAATTAATAATGTATTAAAGTAAATAAATTAATTAATTTATCCATTTATTTATTTATTTATTTATTTATTTATTTATTTATTTATTTATTTATTTATTTATTTATTTATTTATTTATTTATTTATTTATTTATTTATTTATTTATTTATTTATTTATTTATTTATATATCTATTTATTTATTTATTTATTTATTTATTTATTTATTTATTTATTTATTTATTAATTCATTCATTTATTTGTTTGTTTTTTTTTTTTTCTTTGTTTGTTTTTTAATATTTATTATTATTATTATTTTTGTTAATATATTCTGTATTTTTTACAAATTAAACCATTATTAACAAAATACTTATATATTACCAACAATATTATAGTAAAAGAACCAATAAATGAGCAAGAAATTAAATATGTGATTCAACTTAATATTATTCATAATTATTAAAATAATATTTTAAATAATCATTAAATTAAATATATTAAATAAATTAAAAATTATTAAAAAAAATTAATTATTTATTTTGTGTTATTTTTTTTTTTTTGGAAAGACAAAAATAGATTTTCTTTATTAATGGTAATTATGATTCAGATGATACAGATACTGAATCATCCTTATTAATGTAATACCAATTTTACTATCCTTCAGTTAACGTTTAAAACAAAAAAAAAAATTTTTTTCCACTATTTAGTCATTATTTAAAAATTATTATTCATAAAATAGATAAAAGAAAAAAGAAAAAAAAATGTTTTTATAGTTTATATTTCCTAAATAAAAAAAAAAATGTAAATGTTTTAAATTGGATGGATTTTAAGATTAGAATATGTATTAAGTATTATTAAAATTAAAATAAATATATTACACCAAAATTGGAAATTAAATAAAAATGAAAAAAATTTTTTTTTCTTTTTGTTTATGAGCATTATTAATTAATGATAAATAAATAAAATTTTATTAATATTAATATATATATATATATATATATATATATATATAATTTCTTTTCTTTTTTTTTTTTTTTTTTTTTTTTTTTTTTTCATTCAGAAATATAAGAAGAGAATAAATTATTAATTTTTTCAACTAATTCCATAAAATTAGAATTATCCAATATTTCAAAAATAAATTTTAATAATTGATAATCGGGTAAATTTAAATATTGTGAAATTTGTTCATCTAAAGTTTGTTGTTGATTTAATGAGGAAAGATGAGTACTGTCTAAATCTAAGGATTTAGAAAAAGTTTCATTTATACTTGAACTTTTATTTTTATTTCTTTTTTCATTATTATTGTTGTTGTTGTTGTTATCATAATTAATTATATCCGATGATAAATTATTATTGATAATATTATTTTCATTGTTATTATTATTATTTTCATTGTTATTATTATTATTATTATCATTATTATTATTATTATTATTATTATTATTATTATTATAATGACTATCTTTTGGTTGTGAAGAAGAAATATTATTTAAAGGATATAATGTCATATTTGAATTATTAGAAGTATAAATATTATCTAATTGTACAAAAAAAAATTAAAAAAGAAAAAAAATACCAATTTAATTATTATTTATTTATTTATTTATTTATTTATTTATTTATTTATTTATTTATTTATTTATTTATTTATTATTATTATTATTATTTGATTTTACCATTAATAGAAGAATAATTATTATTGATTCTTGAATTGGTAACAATATTAGAAATAATATTTGAAGTCATTTCTGTTGAATGATTTAAATAAGTATTTGGGATAGTTGAATTAGAATTAGAAATAAATTGTGATGGTGGTGGTAGTTGTGGTGGTGGTGATGGTTGTTGTTGACTTATCGATTCTGCAGTAATATTATAATCATCTGATAAAACTTTATAAGGAATGTAAGGAGAAAAGAAATTAAAAAATGATAAAGAATCATTATCATTATAAAATGTAAATTGAATTTTAACTTCCTACATAATTATATAATTTATATATATAAATATGTATATATATATAAACTTTTATTAATTATAAAATAATATCTTGAAATTTATAATAAATGATTATATAAATTGACTAAAAACACATGTAACTTTATCATAATTATTATTATATATTTATTATTATTATTATTATATATTTATTATTATTATTATATATTTATTATTATTATATATTTATTATTAATTTATTTAATATTAGTATTAGTATTACTTATTAATTTATTATTGTAAATATTACCTCATCTTTTGTTATATATTGTATTCCAATGAGATTACTTTTTCTAATTAAATTAATATTCATTATTTCAATATTTTTTTTAGTTAAACATATAGTTTCCTATAATATATAAATAAAAATATTAATAATATTATTATTATTTAAATAATAAAAAGAATAATATATATATATAATTTATTATTACCAAAACATCTTGATAATTCTTTTTAACAACTTTTAAAGTACCATAATGAACATTACTGGTATTATCTAATAGAAAAATAATATTTAAATCTGCATCAAAATAATGATTCCATACATTATTATTATTGTTGTTGTTGTTGTTATTTTGTTGAATTGTAGATGATGAAATATTTTTTAAAATTATTTTACATCTAGAAAATTTTTTAATATTCCAAGTTGATATCATAATTATTAAAAAATAAGAAAATAATTTTTTTTTTTTATATTTATTATTTAAAAAATTATTTGAAAGAAAAAACAATATAAACTATATATATAAATAATAATAATATTATTATTATTAAAATAAATATTTTATTATTTTTTATATTTTATTAAAAAACTAAAAGAAAGAAAAAGCATTTTTTTACCTTTATATACCTTTTCGTTTATATTACAATTTTTATATTATGATTTATATATTTATTTATTTTTTTTTTATTCCTTAATTTTTTTTTTTCAATTTTATTCTTTATGCTTTTTTTTTTTTAAAAAAAAAAATTTTTTTATTTATTTCATTTGAAAAGAATATTCTTTATAATTTTAAAAATAAATTAATATTAATTTCTAATAATTTTTAATTATTTTTAATTTTGTTAAAAAATTAAAAACATAGTAATCTAACCTTCTAATATTTAATCTCTATAACATTTATTAAACCTATCAAAATCAATTTTATAATAGATAATCATACATATTTTTAATAATATGTTATTATATATTTTCTATACATATATACATAGATAAATATATAATAAATAGCTCATAGTTATTATATGATATTGTAAAGAATAATACTTCATTAAATTACAGATAGAAATAACATAATTTAATATATAATATTTAATTTATGAATTAAATTTTATATAATAAATTATACTCTCTCTAACTACAATTCATCATTTTATAAAAAACAACTACAATTTATTATATAATATAGTTTATTCCTTTTATTTATATATATATAGAAAATTTAATTTATCACTATATAATAGTTAATTCCTTTCTTTATATATAGGAAAGGTTTAAATCTATTTAAACCTTCTTTATATGAAAAAATAAATTTTGAATCGTAATGTATTTTTTTTTTTACTAATTATAATTAAGATATTCGAACAGCTATATATTTGATTGTTACATTTCATTTTATTAAAAAAATAACCGCATTTAGATAACCTCCTCAGAAATTGAGATATTACATATAGATAGTATTAAACATATAGCATTAAGAAAGTTTAAAACATTTTAAAAAGATAATAAAAAAAAAAACAATATATATAGTGTGTTGTATTATATACATATATATATAATATATATAAAATAAAATAAAACTCTTTAATTATAATATCTAAGCATAAAATTGTTTAAACATATATAAAGTACATTCAAATCATCACCAATATATATTGGTTTTTATTATTTTATTATATTAATTAATAAATAAACAAACATATAACTAATATAAATAAAATAAAATAAATAAATAAATAAATAAATAAATAAATAAATAAAATTTTTTTTCTTACTATAAATTTTTTCTTTACTATTAACTTAAAAAAAATAAAATAAACCATTAAAATTAAAGTAGATCAAAAAATTAACCAATCATTATAAAGTAAATCTAATTCAATTTAATAATAAATCAAAAAAGAGCAATATTTTTTTTGAAATCAAATAAATAACATAATAATTAATAATGGAATTAAAATCTTCGTGATCAAAAAATTACGAACACATGCCACAGTGAATAGGCGGTTTTTTATAATCGATGCCTTTTATCACTGCCAGAAATCTTTTTAACGAAAGGTTGTTGTGATTCAATACAGAAATTTGGGATAGGAAGTTGTCTATGCGTTTAACGAATGATAGATGGCGCCGACAATTCCAAGAAATTACACCTAAAGAATAAAAAATATTTGTAGAATTATTTAATGTAAAAATTTTTTTAAAATTGAATTTATTTATTTATTTATTTATTTTTTTAATTATTTATTAATTTGATTTTATTGTTTTATTTTTGATTTTTTAATTATTATTTTTGATTTTTAATAATAATTAATAATATTAAAATAATAATGAGAAGTTTGAGTGAATAATATATTTTATTGTTTTATTTTCTTAAATTAAAATATAATATAATATAATAATATACTAATCATTTTTATTTTTGATTGATTTTGTTTTTTAATATTGTTGATACCCATTTATATTATAATGAAAAAAAAAAAAAAAAGTTCATAAATTTTACATTTCTATTATCTCCTTGTATATATAATATTGTAAATCATTGTATATATAATTCTATTTTATTGCTATAAAAAGTTTTATATATATATATATTTTTCTATTATTAACATTATTATAATAGGTACATTTTTTTTTATACAAAAAGGATATAATTAAAAAATTTAATTTTTTTATCTTCCTATTTAATATATCGTTAAGTTTTTTTTTATTATTAAGGATCTTATATATGTAAAAAAAAAAGGTTCAACCGGACAATAATAATATTTATTTTATTTTATCTTTTATATATATTAAATTATTGTAATTATCCTATTTTATTATTTTATTATAAAATAATTCAATATATCAGGGAATTTAATTGAATTGATTATTATTATTATTATTATTATTATTATTTCTATTCTTATTATTTATATAATTAGAATAAACAGTTTCAGATTTTGATTAATTATTGATAATATTCTTATTATTCTTATTCTTATTCTCATTCATTCATTAATATTAATATTATTATTTATACATTATTCATTATTCTTACTATTATTCTTAATTATTATTAATTATATATCTTATATTACATAGATTTAGTTAATTACATCTCTCTAAGTATATTCTATTAAAATTATGATATAATATAAATTATTTATTTTATTGTTATAAAGTTTTAAATGTATGGTTCAAATAAAATAATAATAATAATAATAATGTTATAGTTTTATATAAGAAGTAAAACATTTTAAATTAAAAGTAAAAAGCATGACTCCTTTCATTAACTAATAAATAAAAATCCATTGTTCTTTATTTAATAAAAATACAAATAAAAAGAAAAAAAAAATTTTTAAATAATATTTTATTAGTGTTCAATTTATTATTATTAAAAAAATAAAAGATTAAAACGAATAATGAATAAATAAATAAATAAATAAATAAATAAATAAATAATAATAAATAAATAAATAAATAAATAAATAAATAAATAAATAAATAAATAAATAAATAAATAAATAAATAATAATAAATAATAGATAATGATAATAATAATTTTTCATACTTTATGGAAAAATAATTATTAAATTAATTTATATATTTATTTGTTATTTATTCATATTAAAATAATAAAATATTATTAATTAAATGTTTTATTATTATTAAAAGTTTATATTTATTATTGTTTTATTATTATTATAAAAGAATTCTGAATTCTATTAATTAATATTTTTTTAAAGTTAGTGTTAATATAAATCTATTAAATTAATGTTATACAAAATATTAGATTTAAAATAAAATAAAATAAAATAAAAGTTTTATATTTTTTTTTTTAATAAATAATTCTATTCTTGATATTGTTAATACTAATTTACTATTTTAATTAATTTATAAATATAAATATAAATATAAATTTTCTACAATTCTTATTATTATTGTTAATTTTTTTATTTTTAAATTGTCATCATAATGATTAATTGTCATTTATGTAAAAAAAAAAAAAAAAAAAAAAAAAAAAAACTATTAATTTCTTTTTTTTTTTTTATTATTAATTTTAATTTATTAATAAAAATTTTATATGATTAAAGTATTCATTTTAATCTCTACATAATAATATTAAAAAAAAGAAAAAAAAATTGTTATCAAAAAAATTTTAAACATTTTTATTTATAGATTTACATATTAAAATATAAATGAATAAATAAAAACCCTATTTCATTATAATAATAATAATTGATAATAACAATTGATAATAATAATTGGATAAAATTATCATAATAATAATAATAATAATAATAATAATAATAATATTATTATTATTATTATTATTATTATTATTCTAAAGAATGTATTTATTATATTTTATTCAATACTCTGTAATAATAATAAGTTTTATATTATTAATTATCAATTTATTTATTTATTTATTTATTTATTTATTATATATTATTATTTGTTATATACTTTTTAACACCTGATTTTTTTTTTTTTTAAAGTTTTAGAACTTGAACACTAATTAAATAATTTTTATTAAAGAAATAAAAAAAAAAAGAAAAAAAAAAAAAGAAAAACATGTTAAAAAGGTCTAAGAAAAAATGTGTTTAATAAAAAATAAAATTATTAAAAGTATATAATTTTTTTTTTTTAAATATTTTTGTATTTAAATATTATATTATGTATTGTAAAACGTTTTTATTTTAATTTTATTTTATTCTATTTTATTTTTGTATTTAAATAAAAATAATTAATTAATATAAGAAAAATAATAATTATTTTTATTTGTATTTATCTTTATATTATATTTTTATCTTTAATAATAATTAAGATAAATAAACAAAATAAAATGAAAAAAAATAAAATAAAATTCAATATTAATTGTATTATTAAATTTTCATCTATCATCTTTTTTTAAAATTTTTTTTTATGTATCATTTTTTATATATATATATATATATATATTTTATATTTATGAATAAGAAATAATCATTAATTCATTTTTTATTTTTATCTTCTAAAAAAAAAAAAACTTCAATTTATTAATTATTAATTATTAATTATTAATTATTAAATATTAATATTTAAATTAATTAAAAATAAATCAGTTGAACATTTTTATTTTTTTATTTAAACATTTTTTTATTTTTTATTTTTTTATTTAACATTTTTTATTTTTTTATTTAAACATTTTTTTATTTTTTATTTTTTCTTCTTAAACTTTTGATTTTTAATCTTAAGAAATGTTATTATTACACTTATTAAATTTTTAAATTAATATTCTCAAGAATATTCGATAATATTAAATTTGTATTAATTTAATTTTTTAAATTTTAAAACAAAATTTTATTATTTATTATTATTTATTATTATTATTATTTTTTTTTTATTTATTAATTTTTTTTTTCAAGAGAAAAAAATTCACACTATGAGCTGTTTGAAATTTTTTTTAAAAATAATGATAAAAAAAAAAAACATGAATTTTCCTCCTTTTCTTTCCTCTGTAATTCTAAATATTCGATTTTTGTCTGGTAAAATATCCCTTTTACCTTTTAGTTCACTTCGATAAATAAAAAAAAAAAAAAAAAGAATATATTCATCATCTTTACCGCCGTTATTGTTAAAAAATTTTTCAAACAAATAGTTAATGAATCAAAAAAATAAAAAAATATATATATATATATATATTATATTAATTCACGACCCCATTCTTCTTTTTCTTCTTCTTCTTCAAATTTAAACCATTCCTTGTTACTATAGTTACCTTCTATCACTTTCCCTGTAGATTTTAACATAATTCCTGAACCATAAGGATCTCCGTATCCATCTATCTCACCTTGATACACAAAATTTTTATCAAAAACAAATCCTTTGTCTGTGTTTGATGAAAAAATACTAAGACGATTTTTTTTTGATCTCACTTCATTCATTTTAGAAAAATCTTCCTTTGAAAATTTAATTTTTTTACTATTTAAAAGAAAATTAAAAAATTTTTCTAACTTTGATCCTGAAAAACAAAAATATTGTTCTTTTACATAAGGTCCCTTAAACAAAAATGGCATTGCCAAATTTAGATCTCCATTGATGAAATGTCCTATAATTTCTACTCCCAAATGTTTATCCTCGAGTTTTCCCCCACATATTTTAATCGCTTCAAGTTGATTTGACAGAATCCGATTTTTCTCTCGAAGATTCTCAATTTCTGTATCCTTTAGATCCTTTATCTTTGCATCCTTTAGATCCTTAATCTCTGCATCCTTTTCCTCTTTAAACTTTGAGAATTCTTTCTTATACGTTATATTTTCTTGTTTTAAACTTTCAATTTCTTTATCCTTTTCTTTAATTTGTTGATTTAAAATTTTAATTTTTCCCTTTTTATTAGTAATTCGCTTCTTGAGATCATTAATTATTTTTTCTTTTTCTTTACATAATTCCATCAAATTATAATTTATCCATTTCAATTGTTTATTAATAGTAATAATTTCTTTTCCAGACTGTTTGCTATCTTCATACTGGGATTTTTGTGATGAAATAATATTATCAATTTCATTTTCAAGGAATTCACCTTCTTCATCATCAGTATCATCAGTATCATCAGTAATGTAAATATGTTCGTTGTTTTGAGAGGACATATTATTTTTTTATTTTTTATTTTTTATTTTTTGAATCTTTTATTTATATTTTAATTATTCTAATTATATAAATTTTTTTTAAAAAAAAAAGTGTTATAGGATAAAATTTTCTATTTAAACTATTTTTTTTTTTTTTTTTTTTTTTTTGATAATCTTTATTATAACTCAGACTTAATATATGGTATAAAATAATATATTAAATGTATTAAAAATGTAATAATATAAAATATGATAAATTAATTAATTAATTTATCAAACTTATCCTAATAATTATTAATTATAAAATTTATAAAGTTTATAAAATTTATAAAATAATCTTTTTAGTTTCTGTATAATTGATGTATAATAGTAAGAAAAGTATTTTATATTAAAAAAAAAAAAAAAAAAAAAAAAAGAATTAATAAAAACATATCCTAATAAATATTAATTATAAAATTTATAAAATTTATATAAAGTTTATAAAATTTATAAAATAATTTTTTTTAGTTTCTGTATAATTGATGTGTAATAGTAATAGTAAGAAAAGCATTTTATATTAAAAAAAAAAAAAAAAAAGAATTAATAAAAACTTATAAATTTTATAATTAATATTTATTAGGATAAGATTTATAAAATTTATAAAAAAAAACTTTTTAGTTATGTATAATTGATGTATAATAATTATCATTGATATATATTGATATATATTGTAATATATTTATAATAAATTAACTATTTATTTAATTATTTAATATTTAATTATATATTAATAATAAAAAATAAAAAATCGTCAAAGAATAATTATTAAAAATTTCAATTTAAAAAAAAAATAGAAAAGAAAAAAGACTTATTTTAAAATATAATTAAATAAATATAAAATAATAATAATAATAATAATAATATTAATAATAAATGATAATTATAAATAATAGCATAATTAAAATTATTATTATTATTATATATTATTCATTTTTTTTTTTTTTTTTTTTTTTTTTTTTTTTTTTTTATTAGTAGAAGAAGTAATTAAATTCTAGTTGAATTTACCAATAAAATTAATATATTGGCATTATATATATATATATATATATATATTTTTTTTTTTAATTTAAAGTTCATGGTTAATTTATCAAATAATTAAAATCATAGAAATGTTACAGCAGTTAAAAATAATAATAGAATTATTTATTTTATTTTATTTATCTTATTTTATTTATTATATTCGGTTCGGTTCTATGTATTTTTAATTATAAATAATAATTTATAAAATTATTATTCTTTTATTTATTATTCTTTTATTTATTATTTTTAAATATTTAAATATTAAATATTATTCAAGAGAAAAAATTCACACTATGTACTGTTTGAAATTTTTTTTTTTTTAAAAAATAATGATAAAAATGGTACAAGCGTAAGGGTAAAAATATATTTTCCATTATACATTTTGTTATCGGATGTGGAAAAATTGAGGTGATATTTTTTCATGGGAAATTATTTGATTACAAAAGTTATTTTTCACGTTTTTTTTTTATTTTTTTCTTTTACATTAGAAATAATTTGGTAAACATTCTTTCCACGCAATTTTTGAAAAATATCTCTATACTAGATCTCCTCATTCTATCCTATTATGATTATGATTATTATTATTATTAATCCTCTCTAATTCCTGCCAGTTTAAACCATTCCTCGGTACTTTTTCTACCTTCTATCACATCCCCTGTAGATTTTAACATAATTCCTATACCATCAGGTTTTCCATTTCCATGTATTATTTCACCTTGATACACAATAGTTTTACCAAAAATAAATCCTTTTCCTGTTTTTAATGAAAAAATACTAAGATGATTTTGAAATGCCATTGTTTTATCCATATTAAAAAAATCATCCTTTGAAATTTTAATTTTTATACTATTTGAAATAAAATCAGATAATTTTTCCTTTGATCCTGAAAAACCAAAATTTTGTTCTTTTACACAAAATCCTTTAAACCAAAATGGCATTGCTAAATTTAAATATTGATCGATAAAATATCCTTTAATTTCTATCCTCAAATGTTTATTCTCGAGTTTTTCCCCATTTATTTTAATCTGTTCAAATTGATTTGATAGATTTTGAATTTCCTTTCGAAGATTCTTAATCTCTGGATCCTTTTCATCTCTGTACTTTTTAAAATCTTTCCTACATGTTATTTTATCATGGTTAATCATTTGAATAATCAATTCTTTTTCAATTTTTTCTTGTTTTAAACTTTCAATCTCTTTATTCTTTTCTTCAATTTGTTGATTCAAATTTTTAATTTCCCCATCTTTATTAGCGATTTGCTTCTTGAGATCATTAATTATTTTTTCTTTTTCTTTACATAATTCCTTCCAATTATAACTTATCCATATCAATTGTTTATTAATAATAATAATATCTTTTCCACATTGTTTACTATCTTCATACTGGGATTTTTGTGATGAAATAATATTATCAATTTTATTTTCAAGGAATTCACCTTCTTCATCATCAGTATTGTCAGTAATGTAAATATGTTCGTTGTCTTGAGAGGACATATTATTTAACTTTTTTTTGAAACCTTTATTTAAATTTTAATTATTCTAATTATATAAATTTAAAAAAAAAAAGTAAAATGTTATAGGATAAAATTTTCTATTTATACTATTTTTTTTTTTTTTTGATAATCTTTATTATAAATCAGACATAAAATATATTTTAAGTTTGATTTATAATATATTAAAATGTGCTAAAAATGTAATCATATAAAATAGGATAAATTAATTTATATTATAAAAAAAAAAAAAAAAGATTGATAAACTAATCCTAATTAAAATTATAAAAATTTATAAAATATTTTTAAAATAATCTTTTTAGTTTATGTAAAATAATTATTATTGCTATATATTGATATATATTGTAATATATTTATAATAAATTAATATTGTTAATTTATTTGTTTTTATATATCTATAAATTTTTTAACTATTAACTATTTTATTTTATTTTATTTTATTTTATTTTATTTTATTTTATTTTATTTTATTTTATTTTATTTTATTTTATTTTATTTTATTTTATTTTATTTTATTTTATTTATTTTATTTTATTTATTTTATTTTATTTTATTTTATTTTATTTTATTTTATTTATTTCATATCAATGAAGTTTATTAAGAAATAATAGTTTTATATATATAAATAGAATAATAATAATAATAATACTAAAAATAATAAGAATAATAATAATAAGAATATGATAAATGTAAGAACAACAATAATAAGAAAATTAATATATGAATAACAATCATTTTAATTAATTATATTCGTAATATTATTTATTATTATTCAAAAAATTAACAATAATTTATATGTTAATTAATGAATAATAATGAATAATGAATATTGAATAATAATTAATAATTTGTAATAAAAGAAGAAATAAGAATAATAAGAATAATAAAAATATTGAGATTATTGAATATAATTTTTGATTAATGAAAAAAAAAAAATTCATAAAAATTTAAGAGAAAGCATTTTTACCGTATATATCTAAATCAAAAAATCAAAAAATAAAAAATAAAAATAAATTTTTTTTTTTTCATTATACATTTAATTTTTATGTATCAATAAATATACATATATTTTTTAAAAAAAAAAAAAAAAAAAAAAAAAAAAGGTTGATTATTTAATTTATTTTACATGCATGTTTTTTTTTTAATGTTAATGTTAATGTTATTTTATGTATCAATATGTAAGGTGGTTAAGAATTTCAATTTTATTTTTTTTTTATTTTTTTATTTTTTACAATTATAATTATAATTATACATTAATGAAAACTTTATTATTAATAATTAATTATTATAAATAAATTTTTTATAATTTTTATTTTATTTTTAATTATTATTTTTTATTAATTAAAATTTTTAAACTTTTTTTTTTAATTAATTAAATAAAATGAATAAAAAAAAAAAAAAAAAAACGTTTATTTTCAAAAAAGATGTTATAATACTAAATAAAGTAATATAAATGTAATGTAGTGCTATAGTAAAAAATAAAATAAAATAAAATAAAATAAAGAAAAAATGAGAAAAAAAAAAAAAACGTTATGATTATTGTATATAAACGTTTTTTTTTTATTAAAAAAATTTATTTATTAATTATTTTTTTTTCCAATTTAAAGTTTTTTTTTTAAATTGAACTTTAAATAATTTATTTTCTTTCTTTTTTTTCTTTTCTTTTATTTTATTTTCTAAATAATTTAACCAAATTAGTTAATAATAAAAACAATAAAAAAAACAATGTTTACTTTTTTTTATATATGATTCAATTTATAATTCCTTTTATATCTTTATTCATTTATTCATTCATTCATTCATTTATTTATAATCTTAAAAACTTTAAAGTTAAAACTTATTTCACTTTTTATTTAATTAAACATTATATCATTATTATTAATGATTATTAATGAATAATGATTAATGATTAATTATTAATCATCATTATTATTTGTTATTATTTGTTATTATCATTATTATTATTGTTGTTGTTACCATAAATGATTCATCTTTTTATTAAAAAGTTTATAAACTTTAAAAATAGGATAATACTTTTTTTTTTTTAATTAATTAATGATATATAAATATTTCCTTTTTTTTTTTTTTTTAATTATAAATTGGGAAAAAATGGAAAAATTGGAAAAATTGGAAAATTGAACTAAAAAAATTTTATTATTTTTATACAACATTTCATTTTATAATAAGGGATTAATAAAGAAATATAAAGAAATAAATAAATAAGCAAAGAAATAAAATAAAGAAAATGAAAATAAAGAAATAAAATTATATATTATCATGAAAATTCCAGGCATAGTGAAATAATAAAGAAATAAAATAAATAAATAAATAAATAAATAAATAAATAAATAAATAAATAAATAAATAAATAAATAAATAAATAAATAAATAAATAAATAAATAAAATAAATAAATAAATAAATAAATAAATAAATAAATAAATAAATAAATAAATAAATAATTAAATACAATAATTAATTAACTCAATAAGTCTTCAACACCCTAAAATGAATTTAAGCAACTAAATTAAAATAATAAATTAAAATCTAAAATTAAATTAATAATAATAAAACAAAAAGTAGACCGTTTCTTTTTTTATTATTTTTATTATTTGTATTTTCATTAATAAAAAATTAAATAATTAATAAATAATTAAATAATTAAATAAATAATTAAATAATTGAATAATTAATAATTGAATAATTATTTTTTTGTAATATTTATTATTATATTATATTTATTATATTATATTATATTATATTATATTGTATTGTATTGTATTATATAGTATTATAATAAATCAAATTATAAATATAAATATTAATAATTCTTTATATTTATTATTATTATTATTATTATTTTATTAAAGTCTTGGAGTTTAATTAATGCTCATTAATAAATTGTATTTTTATCATTTCTTAAAAAGAGAATAATAATTCATTTAAAAGTTGTTAATTATTTCTATTAATCTTTAAAACTTTATAAAGTTATTATAAATAAGGAATGCACAAGATAATAAAAAATCTATCTCTCTCTCACTATATATATATATATATATATATAGACTTTTTTAATTCAAACTAAATAAGTATAGTTATTATTTATTATTAACTATTATTAATTATTATTATTTATTATTTATTATTAATTATTTAACTACGTCTTTTATATTTATTTATTTATTATTTATTATTTATTATTTATATAATTATTATTTATTATTTATTTATAATTACATTTCTATTTTAGTATATTTTAATATCAGTGCAATGTACATTACATATTAATATATTAATATCTTAATAAATATTAATAAATATATTTATATTTAAATGTATTTAATAATATATTTACTATATTACTTATAATAATAATAATAATAATAAATTTTTTTTTTATTTTTTAAGGTTAATAATAAATTATTAATTTTTTTGTATCCAATTTTTTTATATAATTTTAATCTTTATTTTATATTAAATTTTTTTTATTCTTTTGAGTCATTTATATTATTAACTTAATAAACAAAATATATTCAAATCTTTTATTCCTTTATACTTATAATATATGACGATTATATATAAAATAAATTGTTTTTCTTTTAATAAATAAAAATTTATTCTCATTTTTTATTTTATTTTATTTTTTTATTTTCCATTTTTTTATTTATTTCTATATATATTATGGTATAAAAATGGTTGTCATTTAACTAATATATTAAAATACATTATAATATATTTTAATATATTCTTTTTTTTTTTAATTATTGAAAATCATAAAAATTATAAAAATAAAAAAATAAAATATAAAAATAATATTCATTGAATTGAATTTTATTTTTTTTAAGAGAATAAAGAAAGAAGAAGAATTTTTATTTTTTTTGGTTTAAAAGTTTTAACAAAAAAAATGACAATGAAAATGACAATGAAAAAGTAAAAGAAAATAAAAAAATAAAAAAAAAGTACAATTTTAATACAAAATAAAATATAAAATAAAAGAAAAAGAAAAATAAAAATAAAAATTAATATTGTTCATTCTCCATTTTTTTTTTTTTTCAAAAATTTTTATCACAATTCTAATAAAAAAAAAAAATTTTTTTTTTTCATTTTTTTTAGCCAAAAATTTTAAAAAAAAATTTTTTTTTTAAAAAAAAGAAAAAAAAAAAAAGAAAAGAAAAGAACAATATAAAAGTTATTAAATCTTTATTATTTATTAATATTTAAAAATTATTTATTATTTTAATAACATTTTAATGATATTATGGAATAATATTAAATATATAATAATATATTTGTTCATTTTCATTTTGTTTTAACTATTAGTATTATTCTCTTTTTTAAATAGTTATAAATAATAATATTAAAGAGAAGAATGTATTATTAATGATTAATGATTAATGAATTAATCTTTTTTTTTTTTTTTTTTTTTTTTTAAGTAATAAAAAACATAAAAACAAAAAAGAAATAAAAAAAAAGAAAATCTTAATTTTTATAAAATAAAATAATATATTATTGTATTAATGATAATTGATTGTAATATAGGAATGGAATACATTTTTTTAAATAAAAATAAAATTTTTTATTTTTTTGTTTTTTAATATAACCTTAATCAATAATAATAAAAAAGAATAAATTATTATAAAATAATCAATAAATAATAAAATAAATAATATTTAATGATTTCCATTTTTCCAATGGATATTTTATTTTATAACTATTTTATTATTGATTAAGGTTTTTGACCATAAAAAGAAACAAAAAAAAAATAAAAAAAAAAATTGGAAAAAAAAAAAGATCATAAAAAATTAAATAATAAAATAGAAAAATAGAAAAAAATAGAAAAATAGAATTGAATAAAAGTGGAATTATAAAAAAAAATAAAAAATAAAAACAAAGTAGAATTGAATAATTGAATAATTGAATAAAAAAAATAAAAATAAAATAGATAATAAAACCATTAATTTGATTGTAATAAAACTATTAATTTTATTATTTTAAAAATAAATAATATTATTAATTCTATATATTTCTTATTATATATTTTCATTTTATGTACTTTTATTATAAAAAAAATAATAGTTTTTTTTTTTAATTTTATTTTAACATAATATATTTAATATTTATTATTATGTATTATTATTTATAATTCCTAATTTCATAATTTCAAATTTCAAATATAAAGTGGGGAAATTAAACACTAAAAATAATAAAAATAAAACAAGTAAAAATGAAAATAAAAATTACAATAGTTATAAAATGAAATAAAATAAAATAAAATAAAAAATAAAAATAAAAATACACTTGTTTTGAGTTACAATACTTAATTACAAAATAATAAAAATAAAACATAAAAAAAAAAAAAAAAAAACTTTTTTGTTATTATTATTTATTATTATTATTGTTCTTGTTGTTGTTGTTGTTGTTGTTGTTATCAATCAATCAATTAATTTATTAATTTATTTATTAAGTATTGTAACTCAAAACAAGTGTATTTTTATTTTTTTTTTTTATTTTATTTTATTTTATTTTCATTTTATAACTACTGTAATTTTTGTTTTCATTTTCATTTTTTTTTATGTTTTATTTTTTACTTTGTAATTTTGTAATTAAGTTAAGTTTTACATTATTTAATTAGAATAAATATAAAATAATTAAAATCAATAATTAAAATAAAAAATTAAAACTTAATTATTAGAAAAAATGGTAAAAAAAAATAATAACAATTTAAAAAAACTTGACACACACATATCCATCCATAACAACAAATTAAAAAAAAAAAATTCTTAATTATTTTAATTATTGAATAATAAAATATTAAATAAAATATTAAATAAAATAAAATAGAATATTAAATATTAAATATTGTTTAATATATAATTTAATTTAATTTAATTTAATAGAATGGAATATAATGTAATATATGATATAATATAATTTAATATATATTATAATTTAAACTTTTTTTATTTTCAAGATTTGATGGAGGATAAATTTTTTTTTTGTTTTATTTTTTATTTTTTTTATTTAATTGTCAAAGTTAATTAATTAATAATTCATTATTATTATTATTATTATTAATTATTATTATTATTTTATTTTTTTTTGATTTAGGTTTTAATTTTATTTTAATCTTATTTTATTTTAATCTTATTTTATTACTTTTTTTTTTTTTATATTTTTTATTGTTTATTTTCTCTATATTTTATTTTGCTTTGTTTTGTTTTATTTTATATATATATATTTGAAAAAAACAACAACATAGATTTATATGTAAATAATAACCATTTTTAACTTGTTACGCTTAATTTAAATAAAAAAAAGAAAATGTTAATTTTAAATTTTTAAATTTAAAATTAGCATTTTCTTTTCTTTTTCTTTTTTTTATTTAATTTCTTTTTCCATTTTAATAAAAAAATAATGATGATGATGGCTAGTTTTAGTTTCATATTAATTATTAATGATCAATTTTTAAAAATAAAAATATTAAAAAAATAAATAAAAAATATTTTAAATTCTTTTTGTTTTTGTTTTTGTTTTTTGTTTTTTATCTTTAATATTAAAATATTACCGCATTTTAATTATTTTCATTTTCTAATTTTATTTTCTAATTTATTTTTATTTTTACTTTTATTTTTAATATTGAAATTATTTTATTTTATTTTATTTTATGATTTTGACCGCTGGTTATACTTAAAATAGTTATAAATAAAATAAAAATAAAATAAAATAATTTCAATATTAACAAATATGGTAATTTGAAAATGGTAACAAAAAAAACCTAAACAAAAACTTAAAAACTAAAAAAACTAAAAAACTAATTATTAATAATTATTAATTCTTAAAATAATAATAATAATAATAATTTTAAATAAATAATAATAACAATTATTTTTTTTTTTTTTAATGTTAAATAATTACAAAAAACATAAAACATAAAACATTTTTAAAAATAGAAATAAAAAATAGAATTAAAAAAAAGAAAATGTTTTAAAAATTCCATACTATCATTAATAATTAATCATGATTAAAATAAGTGCATTATTCTTAAAACATTTAATAATAATAATAATAATTTTGTATTCTTATAATTTTGTATCTAAATGCATTTAAAACCTCTATGCATTTTTAAATATTCTTCTATTGTTTTACATTTGTGTAGTCTCTTCTTTTCTTTTCCGTTTTTTTTTTTTTTTTCCTCTCTACTTTAAAGATTTTTTATTATTATTTATAATTATTAAATAAATAAATTAAATAAATAATAAATAAATAAATAAATAAATATAATAATAATAATATAAATAATAATTAATATAATATATAGAGAATATAATATTAAATAATAATTATTATATAATAAATCATATTATTCATTATTTATTATTATCTATTATTATTTATTACTATTTAATATTATTTGTATTCAGAAAGTTAAAAAAAATTTTTTTAATATAAATGATTTATTATAGTGTTTTTTTTTTATTTTTGTACCATTTCTTAGAATTAAAATTATTTATTTAATTATTAATGATTATTTATTTAATTTATTATTTATTTATTTAATTTATTAATTATTATTTATTTAAATTATTTTCATATTAATTATTAATTATTTTTTGTTTTATTTGATGTTTTATGCTTTAAAACATAAACACAAAATTTCATTTTATTTTAATTTTTATTTTAATTTTTAGTGTGCTAAAAAAAAAGAATTTTATTTATTTCATTTATTTGTATTTTATTTTATTTTTATATTTTTTGTATTTTTGTTATTTTTTGTATTTTTGTTATTTTTGTTATTTTTATTACAATAATTTTATTTAATAATTTTTATTTAATAATTAAAAAGAATTCTATAGAATGTTTTTTTATTTATTTTTTTATTTTTATTATTTTTTAATGACTTAAAATGACTTTATTGAATAATGAATAATTATTATTCATTTTATTAAATTATTTTTGATCATCATCCTTTTTTTTTTTTTGTTTTTTCTAATTTTGTTTTTTAGCCAAAATTTCTTTTTTTATAAGAGCTTAAAAACAAAAAACAAAAAACAAAAAACAAAATTAAAAACAAAAAAACAAAAAACAAAAAAACAAAAAAGCAAAAACATAAAAAAAGCAAAAAACATAAAAAAAAAAAATAAAATAAATAAATAAGTAAATAAATAAATAAATAATTAATTAAAATAAATAAATAAATAGATAAATAAATAAATAAATATATAAGTAAATCAATAAATCAATAAATAAATAAATAGATAAATAAATAAATAAATAGATAAATAAATAAATAAATAAATAAATCAATAAATCAATAAATAAATAAATAAATAAAATAAATAAATAAATCAATAAATCAATAATTAAAATAAATAAATAAATAAATTAAATAAATAAGTAAATAAGAGTTAATAGATAAATAAATAAATTAAATAAAAAAATTTTAACCTATTAAAAAAATATATTTTTAGCCTTATTTAATTTTTATATGATTACTTTAATACATAAATTATATTTATAATTCTAGACTTTTATTTGGAAGTAAAAAAAAAAAAGAGGTAAAATAATAATAAAAAAAAATTTTTTTTTAATGTTTCTTTGCCTCTTTAAGTTAATAAATAGAGAAAAAAAGAAAAAAAGTGTTTATTATTATGTGGTCAAAAATTCCTTTTTGTTTTTTTGTGTTTAACTATTAATTAATAATAATAAAAAAATTTTTTTTTTCTTTTTCTTTTTTCCTCTATTTGTATTAATATTAATAATTATTTTCTCAAACATAATATATTAATTCTATAATATCTATATATATAATTATTTATTTATGGCGATACTATAAAAACAAAACAAAAAAAAAAAAGTGTTTTTGTTATTACTTTATGGATTTGTTTTGTTTTGTTTTTTTTTTCTATTTATTTTAAGACATCTTTTATAGAATGTTTTTTTTTTTTTTTTTTTTTTTTTTGTAATTCTAATTAATACATTAATTAAGAATAGAAAAATACTTACAGAGTGAAACGTTTATTATTATTATTATTATTATTATTAATTTTAAACTATAAATATAAAGTTTATACTTTTTAATATAAAATTGTTTACATTTACTTTTTTTAAGATCTAATTTAATTTATTTATATATATTACAATTAATTATAATATATAGAAATAAATTTAATACTTTTATATTAAAAAAATTTTTTTCGTCTTGGAATAAATTATAAATTAAAATAAAATTATAGAAAAAGAAAATCTTTATTAATAATATATTATATAATATAATACAATATATAAAATCATATATTATTATATAATATAATATATAAACTTATATATTATATAATGTAATGGTATGTATAATATTAATATAAATATTTATATTGTTTATTATATAATAATATAATTTTATTTTATTTTTTTATTTTCTATTTTTTTTTTATTAATTATTTGAAACTATGGAATTATGGAATGGCTGTTCAATGGAATAGTTTTTGAATGGTAAAAAATAAATATAAATAAAATATAAACAAAAAAAAAAAAAAAAAAAAACAAAAAATTAACTTTTTTTTTTTTTGGAATAGAATGGAATAGAAAAATAAAAATGAATGCATTAACATTTATTATTAGTCATTGGGTAAAACAAAAAAAATAAAAAAATAAAAAAAATAAAAAAAATAAAAAAAGAAATAGACGATACAACGAAAAAAAAAATTAACAAAAATTTTATAATAAATAATAAATAATAGTTAATAATAATAATATTAATAAATAATAATAATCATTTTATATTTATATTTATATTTATATTTATATTTATATTTATATTTATATTTATATTTAATATTATTTATATTATTTATTATTATTATTATGTTTATATTAATATTAATAAATGGTTTAGAAAATATAAAATAGAATTGTGATTATTTTATCATATAACAATGTTAATGTATGTGTTTATAATTAATATTTATAAATATTTATTAATTTTTAATTTTTTTTTATCTCATGGTTTGTATCCAGTTTTTCTTTTTAGTTTTTTTTAATTTTTTGTTGGTTCTTAGTGAAGGTCATGCTGAAACTCAAAATAATAAAAATAATAATAATAATAATAATAGTGATTATAGAAAAAAGAATTAATAGAATTAATAGAATTAATAGAATATTAATTTTAATTTTTATTCCGTTATAAAAAATAAATAAATAAATGAATGAATAAATAAATAAATTTTATTTGTACAAAAGAAATCCATTAACTATCTTTTTTTAATTTATTAATTAATCTATCATTTAATAATTCATATTATTTAATATTTTTTTTATTATTATTTTTTTTTTAATATTTTTTTTTTGTTTTTAAACATTTTCTACTATTTATTTATTTATTTATTTATTTATTTATTTATTTATTTATTTATAATTAAATTATTAAAATTTATTTTTATCTTTATTTATTTTTATTTTTATTTTTATTTATTTATATTTATATTGATGATTAACAAATTAAAAATTAATAATAAAAAAAAAAAAAATGAGAATCCATCAATAAAAACTTTATAATAACAAATAACAAATAACAAATAATAAAATTGAAAATAGAAAATAAAAAACGGTAGAAATTTTATTACCGCAAATTTCATTTTTTTTTTTTCATATTTTATAATTATAATTAATGAAAAGCATATTTAAACTTTATAAATAAAAAACTTTATATTTATTTACAATAAAAAAGATATTTAGAAAAAAAAAAAAAAAAAAAAGAATTAAAATATTTAAATTTTTATCATTTAGTTTAAAAATTCTTTTTTTTTTTTTTTTTTTTTGTTTTCTTTTTTGTTTCATTTCCCTTTTTCCATTTTGTTTTGTTTTATTTTATTGTTTTTGTTGTTTTTGTTTTGTTGTTTTGTTGTTTTGTTGTTTTGTTTCTAATTTATTACTTTTAATATATATATATTATTTGTATTTGTATTTTTATAAAAAAGAAAATAAAAAAGTCTTGTTTATTTTCATTTTCGTATTTTCGTTTTTCATTTTCGTATTTTAATTGTTATTTTCGTATTTTTAGATTAATTTTCGTATTTTCATGTTTTATTTTCGTTTTTGTGATTAATGTTTGAAATACATAAATAATTTTTTAAAATTTAATTTTTTGTATATAATTAAATTAAAAATGTTTTTATTTATTATTTTTTTGTATTTTTAATTTTTATTATTTTAATTTTATTTTTATTTTCATAGAATAATTCTATTATTAATAGGTAAATAAATAATTATTAATTATCATAAAAATAATTAATTAATAATATGATAGTAATGACAATATATGACAATTTCTATATAAATTTATATAAATTTATATGAATGCTTAAATGAATGGAATGATTAAAACAAAAAAACTATTTATTTTTTTTATTAATTACTTAATGATTAGTTTTTTAATAATAAAAATAAAAATAAAAAAGAAAAATAAGTTTTTTTATTATAATTTGTTTGTTAGTTGTTTTTGTTTATTGTTGTTTATTGTTGTTTGTTGTTTGTTGTTGTTGGTTGTTGGTTGCTATTGTTGTTGCTATAAAATCATATTGGTCATGAGAAATAAAAATTTTTTTTGGAATGAATTGTATATATACAATTACAATTAACTCTATATAAACTATATTATAAACTTTTTTATTATTAATATTAATATAAATATAAATATAAATAGTATAATATATAGTATAATTGTAAAATATATTTAATTATTTATTTATTATTTATTAATATTATTATTAATATTATTATTATTTATTAATATTAATATTAATATTATATATTCTTATTATATATTAATATTAAATAGAATTTGTTTTTTTTATTCTTCTCTTTTATTATTATTATTATTATTATTATTATTATATCATCTTAGTACCCATTTTTTATTTATGTAACCTTTTTTTATCATTTTATTACATATTATTTAATATATTGGATAATATATTTTATAATATAATTAAAATATATTGTATTTCTATTCATATTAAAGAATTAAATTTAACTAAATTTGGATAAAAATATTTTTTTTTAATTTTTTTTTTTTAAAAAAAATTGTTTTTTTTTTATTTTTTTTAAAAAAAAATTTTTCATTTAATTTATTTTCAGTCTCGTGAACGTTTTTTTAATTTAAATGGAAAAAAAATTTTTTTTTTAATTTAATATTGAAATAATAAAAAAAAAAATTTTTTTTTATTTTAATCATTCACTATTTAATAAAAAAAAATTTATACAAAATAATTTAAATAATTAATAATAAATAAATAAATAAATAAATAAATAAATAAATAAATAAATAAATAAATAAATAAATAAATAAATAAATAAATAAATGAATAAATAATGAATAATTGAATAATATAATATTATTATATAATTGAATATATATATTAATATTAATATTTATTTATTTATTATTTATTATATAAATATTTATTATTTATTTATTTATTTATTATTTATTATTTATTATTTATTATTTATTATTTAAATAAATATAACATGCTTTTTTTATTATTATTTATTCTTTATTCTTTCTTTTTATTATTATTATTATTAAATATGATATGATTATTTTTTTTTCTTTTTTTCTTTTTTTCATATATATACAATATTCAATATACAATATTATATACATAATACTGTAATACAATCATACAATACTTACAGTATTATATACAATAATTCTATATGCTATAAAGTTTTTATTTTATTTTACTTTTATTTTTATTTCTTTTTTATTGTATTATGAAATCATTGTTTAAAAAAAAAAATTATTTTATTTACTTTTTTTACTATTGTTATATTGTTATTTAAAAATAACATGCTTTTTATTATTTATTAATTATCACTTTATTATTTTATATCATGCTTTTTTTTATAATAATATTATTCATGTTTAATAAATAAATAAAAAAACATGTTAATGTTAATTATTGTTTTTTTTTTATACGTCATCATTTATCATCATCATCAATAAATAAATGAGAAATTTTAAAAATTTATAATAATAAAAAAAATAAAAAATGATGATTCATCTTTTTTTTTTATTTTTAATTTTCATTTTCATTTTTTATTTATACATAAAAGTATAGATGGACTTTTTTTTATTTTTTATTTTTTAATGATGACATGATTTATAAAATAATTTATTATTAATTAAAGTTTAAATCCTGAAAATAACTACTTTTATGGGATTTTTTTTTTATTTTTTTATAGAGGAAAAAAAAAAAAAGTTAAAATGTCATGTCATGTCATGTTAAAATCAAAAAATTATATTCGCTCTTTTCTTTTTCTTTTTCTTTTTCTTTTTTTTAAAAAAAATAATCTATTATTGAATGATTTAATAATTATACAATTATGTTTAAAAAAGACATTTTATCATAATATTTATTTATTTAAACTAAAAACTAAAATACTAACAAAATAAAATAAAAAGTAAAAAAGTAAATTTAAAATAAAGAAAAAGATTTAAAAACTTTATTTATTATAATAATGATTAAAAATAAAAAAAAAAAAAAAGTTCCAACCTAAAAAATAAATAAATAGAATAAAATCATTTATGGTTGTAGAAATAAAAAAAATTAAAATAAAAAATTTTTCCTACCATAAATAGTAATTCAGTCATTTACATCCATATTAAAATAAATAAATAAATATGCAAATAAATAAATAAATAAATATAAAATAAATATTATATATAAATAAATATAAATAAATAAATATTATAAATAAATAAATAAATATAAATTAGTATTTATAAAAAGTAATTTTTGAATCTAGAATGAATGAATAATAATAATAATAATAATAATAATAAAAATAAAAAAAAAGAAATTTAAGACTATTCTTAATTTAATTACTCATCATTTTTTTTTTTGTAATAAAAATGTTCTTTTTTTAAAAGTTTTAATTAATTAAAAAAAAAAAGATCATTAAATAATAATAATAATAATAATAATAATAATAATAATAATAATAATAATTCATTAATAAAAATAAATATTGTTACATATGTCACTTTATGAATACTATTACTAATTATAGATTAATTATATTTTTATTTTTAGGATAATAAAATAAAATTAAAAATAAAACTAAGTCTAACAAAATTAAGAGAAATTTTTATAATAATAATTTATAATCATAATAATAAATAATAATAAGATATTTATTAATTAATATTTATAATATTAATAATATTTATAATATTAAATAATAATAATATTAATAAAAATACCCAAATGAAAATAAATTAAATAAAATTTTTATACAAGAATTATTATACAATTTAATGTATAATAATTAATAATAAATAATAATAAATGTAATTCCTAATATTAAATTTCATTTATTTATTTTTAATAAACATCATTCATTCATTCATTCAATAACTAATATATCATTAATACACTAAATAATACTATTATATTATATATTATATTATATTATATAATATTATAAAAATCAAATTTTTTATTATTTTATTATATATTCATTATATATTATGATTATTATTATTGAAAAATGACACAAACTTTTCTTTTTTCTATTATTCAAATCTTATTATTATTTATTTTATTTATTATTATTTATTATTTTTTTAGTATTTTAATTAAATTAAATTAAAAATTCAATAGTTGTAGAATTAACATTTTAATATATAAATTAAATCATAGAATTTAAAAATTTTAATTTAAATTATATATTATCAATATTAATGATAATATATAATTCATGATAGAACTCATAAAAATTATATTAAATAAAGTTTTTATTTGTAATTTAGGAAAAAAATATTTAAAATTCAAAAAAAGACTTTTTATTCTTTGTATATTACAAGAATATAAATTATTATAGATTTAAATATATTATCATTATAATTATAATATAATATGCATAAAATAAATATTTAGTATTCTTATAAATACAAATAATATTAAGAATTGATTTATATATATTTTAAAGAATAAAGAATACTAAATATATGAAAAAAGAATAATAGTAAATAATAATAATTTTTTTCTCCTTTTTTTTTTATATTATTTCAATCATAAAAAAAGAAATTAATTATGATGGATTTTTTATTTATTATAAAATAATGATATCATAAATATATTATTTTACACATAATTTTATTTATATCTATTTTGCATATTTCTTTCTTATATGAGATGATAAAAAATATAGGATGATTTTTTTTTATTATTATTTTTTGATTTTAAAGTTTTTTTTTTTTTTTGACAATAAATAAATATTTAAAATATTTAAAATATTAAAATAGTTAATGTATGCAGTTAATATTTATGGATAATATTATTTAGGTTGTTATTAACATGTATAATAAATATTTATTATATTAAAATATATTATATTATATTATAGAATAATAAATGATATATATAATAATAAATGTATTTATTTATTTATATATAATATAATAGTAATTATAATATTTAATTAATTTCTACATATATTTGTATATATATTTGTATATATTATAGATTATATTTTTTTATATTTAAATTTGTATTTTTTGATTTATTTTTAATTTATTAATTTATAGTTTACTTTATATTATAATCCATTTACATTTTATTTATTTATTTATTTAAAATGGTTTTAATATTCATTTATTTTATTATATTATATTTTATTTTATTTTTATTATATTTTATTATATTTTAGTTTATTTTATATTTTATATTTTAATATAATAAAGTAAGAATCATTTCTTTGTGTCATCATGAATAATATATAAAAATATTTAATATATTTTTTAATATATTAATTTTAATTTTAATTGAAATTAAAAATATAAAAAAATAAAAAATAAAATATAAATAAGAGTTGTAAAAATATATAAAATAAAATATAAAATAAAATATATATAATTATATAATTATATAAAGAAAGGAAAAAAAAAAACATATAAATACTAAAAGTTTTTTTCCTTTTTTTTTTTTTTTTATTAAAAGAATAAATAAATTTTTTTTATTTTTTAACATTATTTAAAAAAAAAAAAAAAAGAGAGAGGGAAAGGCTCTGAAAGGGAATTAAAAAAAAAAAAAATAAAATAAAATATAAAAATATAATAAAATAATATAATATATATTTATTATTTATTATTATTATTATTATTTTTTTTATTTTATTTTTAACCTTTTTAACCTTTTATTCCTTTCCCTTGAACTTATATATAACTTAATAATTTTAATTTTATATAAAAATTCATTTTCGTTTTTTATTTAATAGTAATAAAATTTTTATATTATAGTAATATATTTATATATTTAAGATTTTTTTTCTTAATTATATTTTTATTAAAAAAAGAATTAAGAAAAAAATTGTATTTTTTTTTATAACAAGAACTAAAATTCAATATTAATTAAAAAAAAAAAGTAAATTTTTTTTTATAGTTTAATTTTTTATTTTATATGAAATTCCAATTTAAAATCATATAAAAAACCCAAAAAGAAAAAAAATTAATTAAAAGCAAGTTCTTTTTAAAAAAAAAAAAAAAAAGAAAGAAAATTAAGAAATGGAAATATACTAAAGAAAAAATGAAAAGAATATAATTATTTTTTTTTTACTTTTGTGAAAATATTAGTCAATAATTATCATATTTTAGGGGGGATGGTTATTAACTATATTATATAGATAAATAATTTATTTTATTTATTTATTTATTTATTTTGATAAGATATAAAAAAAAATTATTATATTCTTGAACTTTTTTTTTATTTTGGATATTTCTTAATTATTAGTTTTCAATAAGTTTTTTTTTTTTTTTAAAGAACTATTTTTAATTATTTCATATTACTTCAGCCAAATGTTGTAATTTTACAATAATTTTTTAACTCCATTATTTTCTTTTCATTAATAATTTTTTTTTCAACAAAAAAAAATATACATATATATAATTATTTCCTTTATTCTAAGAAGATATTATTCAAAAGAAGAAAGAAAGAGAAAAAAAAAAAAGAAAAAGAGAATAGTATAGAGAAATATATTATAGAACTTATTTATAGTTTAATATATAACTATAGAAAAAAAATATATATTGATATTATAGAACAATATAAAGTAATTTAGAAAAACTAATCTATAATATTTAAAAATTAAAATTAGAGTAAAAAAAAAGATTCAAAGAAAAAAAAAAGACTGATATACTCAAAAATGCTACTTTTGATAAAAGTTTTTTTTTTTTAATTAGAGAATCTTTTGTTATGATAATTTAAAAGAAAAAAAAATATTTAGAAATAGTTTTTTTTTAGTATAAAATAAGGAATAGGATATAGTTTAAAATAAGTCTATAATAATACAAAGAATTAGAAAATTATAATATTACATTTAAAATAAAGGATAAAAAGATATTATATATATAAATATTTATTTTTTTTTAAAAAAAAAGTTATTGGAAAGAAAAGGAAAGTAAATAATTTTTTTTGTAAAAAAAAAATTAAATATTGATGAAAAAAAAAAGATATAAGACCATGAATCTACTATTTTCTTTTTTTTTTTTATGAAAGATTTTAAATTATAAAGAAAAATTTATTCCTATATTTAAAAATAAAAGATGATCAACAAATGAAATTAACTTGTAAATAAGAAGAAAAATAAGCAAGAATTTGCTATTCAAAAGAAAATTAATTAGAAAAAAACAAAGGAAAAATTAAAAATGATTATTCGTCATCTTAAAATAAAAAAAAACAAGAAATTTCTAAAGTTTGGACATACAACTTTTTGGAAATAAATACTTGAAAGAAAGAAAGAAAATTTCTATCTATTAATAATATGTAAAAAATAATATTTTTTTTATGTACAGTTGAAATGAAACGAAACCATTTTGAATGAACCAGAATAAAAAAATAATCTTTTCAAGTAATTATGGAAATAAATAATTTTCTAATAATTTTCAGAAAAAAAAATACAAACAAACAAAATTGTATAAAGCAAAAATAACAAAAAAAAAAAAAAGATAAAAATAATATATAATACTAAATTTTAAAAGCAAAATATTTTAAAAAATTAAAAATTTAAAAATTGTAAAAAAAAAACAAAACATACAAACTAACAAACAAATTAACACTATAACAAATAATTTTTTTTTAAAACAAAATTTTATAATTTATTCTGGTTAATAAATTGATAAAATTGAACTTTTGAAACAATTTTTTTAATATTTCAATTCATTCTGGTTAATGATGACGATTAAATAAAAAAACGTTTCGAAGGACTTGATAATTAAATATATTAAAAGGGTAGTTTTAAAAATTAAAGAAGAATAATAAAAAAAAGGAAAGAAAAAAAAAGAAAAGAAATGAGAAAATAAAAAAAAAAGCTAGTTCTTTTTTTTTTTTTTTAACTATTTTTTTTCTTAAATTTCTTTTATAAAAAATTTTTTTATTTTCTTCTTTAATATATCAAAAACTATTTGATTATTTAATTTATTATATATTTTATTATATTTTTTTAATATTAAATTTTAACTTAAAATATATTTTGTTCCAAAAGGTCCGTTTCGGCGATAAAAATCTGGTTATTTTTAACGACCGACGTCTAAAACTTGATGTTTTACGCGCAGTATCTTCCCTGGTTACAAGCTTTTTTTTTTTTAAATTCAAATAACAATCAAAAAAATTTTTTTATATAATTTAATAATATTTTTTTTTAAAAAAAAAAAAAAAAAAAACTTTTTTTAATTCACAAGAAGTAAATCAAAACTAACAAGAAAAAAAAAGTAAATAAAGAGAAAAAACAAGAAATAATTGAAAGGAGTAAAAGAAAAATAAAAGAAAATAATAAATAATGGTATGAAACTGGTTTTTCATTTATTATTAATATTAGATTCTTAAAAATTTTTTCTTATGAAAATTTATGGTAATTCTGCCTACTTGAATTTTATTTTTGTATTACCTCTATAAAATTAGAAAAAGTTTTATTTTATAAATAATTAAAAATAAATTTTAAAAAGGTATAAAAAAAAAAAAAAAGTGTAAAAAAAAATGGAAGGTATTAAAAGAAATTATTGATGATTTCCAATATTAAAATAAGGAAGATATTAAAAGAATTGTTGATGATTTCCAATTAAAATCATACTTATAAGAAAATGATAATCCAGAGTAAAGATATGAAAACTGAAAAAATAGTATTAAATAAAAAAACGAATGTGAAAAAGTATAAATGTGTAAATAAAATAAAAATTATCATGGAAAAAAAATTTTTTTTTTAAATTAAGCCAAAAGAAAAAAGCAAACAAATAAAAAAGAAAAAAAACAAAAAAAAATAAAAAACAAAAAACAAAACACAATTATTAGAATAAAAACGAAAGAAAAAAAAAACGAAAAAACAAAAGATCTAAAAAAATATTCAAGATAATTTAATTTAATTGGATTGATGATATACTTTTAAAAAACAAAAATCAAGAAATTTTAAATCTCTAAAAAATCATCATCATCGCTATTTTTTTTTTTTTTAAATAATGAATCTGTAAATAAATAATAAAATATCATTAAATTTTATAAATAGTGTTTATAAAAAGGAAAATAAACTTTTTTTTTTTATATTAAAAGAAAATAATATATAAAAAATTATTTTTTTATTTTCTACATATATAAATGATTCAATATATTCAGTTTTAAAAATAAATTGAAAAATGAAAAAGTATTATTTTATTTTAAAATTGCTAGTCAATTTAAAATAATATTTTAATACTATGAAGTTTTTTTATTTTGTTTAAAAATTATGAATATAAAGAATTAATTTATTGAAAATAAAAAAAAATTTTTTTAATATTTTTTTCTTTTCAATTAAAGTTTATTTTTAATTAATTATAAAATATTAAAAAAAAAAAAAAAAAAAAAAAAAAAACAATATAACATCTATTATATTTTATTATGTAGCTAGTCTATGTAATATATAATAATCTTTTTTTTTAAAAGATTTTCTTTTAAATATTTAATATTATATATTATTATTATTCTAGAGTAAAAATTATAGGAACATAATGAAAACAAAGAAAAAAAAAAAAAAAAAAAAGAAAAAGGAAATAAAAAAAAATATTTTTTTTTTATAACCTTTTTTTTTTTTTTTTTAAATGAGTGAAACAAAAAAAATAAATTTTTTTTTACATAGTAGTTGTAAAATATTGGTATGAACGTGTAACATATGAAATCAAACAAACAAACAAACAAACATCAAAAAAAAAAAAAAAAAAGATAAGTATATAATTGATATCTTTTAAAAAAATACTTTTAAAAGAATTGATAAGAAGAAGAAAACCTTTTTTTTAAATATGATGCTTAGGTTAATCATATTTTAAAAAAAAAAAAATTTTTATATATAATTGAATTATATATAAACCAAGAAAAAAAAAAAAAACAGTTTATATGATAATAGCTAAAAACAAAAAAGTATTTCAAATTATTATTAATTATCTTTATAAATATATTTTTTTTAATATCGTTTATATAGTTTATCCAAAAGATATATTTAATATTTTTTTTTACTTAAAGAAAAAAAAAAATTAAAAATTAATTTTTTAATTTTTTATATATTTATTTTTTTTTTTAAAATATATATGTAAAATTTAAAAAAAAAAAAAAAAAAAAAAACTTTTTTATATAAATACCAAGAATAAATTTTTATTGTTATCATTTATATAAAATTTTATAATTATTTTTACAAAAAAAAAAAACCTAAACAAAAAAAAAAAAAAAAGCATTTTATAAGAATAAATATTCTAAAATAATAATAATAATTCATTTATATATATCATCATATTTATAAAATTTATTTACAATAAATAAAAAAAATTTCTAAAAAAAAAAAAAAATATTTTAAAAAAAAAAAGAGCAATAGTAATATAAAATTTAGTTTAAAAAAAAAAAGAGAGAATATAAATATATTTTAATATATTTTTATTTTTATTTTTTTTTTATATTCTTTTTATATTATTTTTTAAATCTTTTTTTTTTTATCATTTTATTTTATATAGTGTTTAAATAAAAATAAGTTTTAAGAAAAAGAAAAAGAAGAAGAAATAAAAAAAATTATTTATTTATTTATAAAAATAATTTTTTATTGTTAGATAGTAATTTTTTTTTTTCTTTTTCTTTTTTTTTTTTTTTTTTTTAATTTTATATCAAATTTTTTTTTTTTTAAAAAAAAAAAAAAAAAAAAAAAAAAACAAACACACAAACAAAAACAAAAACAAAAACAAACAAAAAAAAAAAATATTAATATAAATATAACTAAAAAAAAATATTATATATCATATATATTTTTCATTTTATTAAAAATCATAATTTCATATATTTATAAACTAAAAAAAAAATCTAAAAACAAAAACAAAAAACAAAAACAAACAAAAAAAAAAAAAAAAAAAAAAAAAAAAAAAAAAAAAAAAAAACATAAATAAAATATATAAATATATAAATATATTTAAAAAAATAAAATAAATAAAAATAAAATATCGCATATTAAAAAATTTTTTTTTTCTTTTTTCTTTTCCATTCTTTTTATTATTTGAATTTTTTTTTTTTTTTTTTTGAATTTTTTTCTTTCTTTTAAAAAATATTTAAATATGGATGGTTCATTTCTTTTTTCTTTTTTTTTATTTATTTTTTTTATGTTACACTACTTTTTTTTAAAAAAAAGAAAAATTTTTTTTATTCCTTTTATAGTAACCTATTCATTAACTGTTACTTAACATATAAAGTTATTTTTTTATTTATTTTTTATTTATTTTTTTTTTTTTTAAACAAGTGTAACATAAAAAAATGTAACATAAAAAAATGTAACATAAAAAATGTTTCATAAAAAAACTTTATATGTATTATTTCTTTGTTTTTAAAATAAAAAAAAAAAAAATTTTTTTTTTAAGATTTTTAGATTTTACTATTACAAGAAGAGAAAAAAAAAAAAAAAAAGAACTAGCTTTTTTTTTTTTTTATATTTATTTATTAATTTATTTTATATTTTTAAGTATGTAATAAACATTATTTTTGAATATTTTTATAATAATAGTATAAGATCCTTCGATAGCTCAGTTGGTAGAGCGGTTGACTGTAGAGTTATAATAATAGAGAGAGAAAAAAAAGATTTTTTTTTTTGTTTTTTTTTTTTATAAAAGTAGTGATAATATTAGGAATCAATAATATAAGTAATATAGATTATTCTTAGGTAATAGAAAAATAGTTAATAGTAGTATCAAATTTATATATATTTTTTTTTAATTAGAGGAAGAGAATATAGTTTTAGTGAATGAAAGAATTTACCATTGTCTATACATAACAAAAAGAAATGGGGGAATGTTTGTTTTTTAAGTGTCAGTCAGACTAAATCTGGTACCTCTGGTACCTATTCAAAATCCTTCACATTCTTGTGGCGATCTGAAGGCTCTATTGAATGATGATCATCCCTATTATCTGTAAAAAGGACAACATATATGATATATAATATATAGTTCAATAAATTCAAAACCAACCCCCTCTCCAAGAAACATCAATGCTTAATAACAAAGTAGAACAGCCTTTAGTAGGGTAAATTGCCCAGATCCTAAATAGAATAGAATAGATTTATAATTTTACTTTTAATAATAATAATTCTATATATAGGTATAGAATTAAAAGGCTATAGTATGGATTTATTGTTTTTTTTACATATTACATATTATTATACTACTTTTTTTTTCTTCCCCCTCCAGTATTATTCATTATTATCTATAATAATGTTTAAACTGGTTTTTTAATTTTTTTTATTTTTTTTTTATTTATTTTTTTTATATTACACTACATTTTTTAAAACAAAAAAAAAAAAAAAAATTAAAAAAATTGGAAAAAAAAAATTAAATTAAATTAAACTTTTAAACTGAATTTGGAATCTATTTACCATTGTGAAAACAAAAAGGGTATATATTTGATTATATATATTTATCATTTATCATCTATTATTTATTTTTCTTTTTTATTTTTTTCTTATTTTTTTTATATACACATAAAAAAAACTGTATCTGTATATATAAAAGTTTATCTTTATCTTTATTATATAGTATTCTTATTATAACTTTTTTTTTAAAATACTTTCTATCCTTAAATTTATTTTTAATTTAATAATATGAAAAAAAATTTAATGAATTTTTAACATTATGATAATTTTCTTTTAATAAATCAAATTGAAAAAAAAAATTATTATTATTCTTTATTATTTATTAATATTATTATTAATATTATTATTAATATTATTATTAGTATTATTATTAACTTTGTATAAATAAATATAAACAAGTATGACATAATCTTTTATTAATAAAAAAAATACCATAATTGCGGTATATTATTACTATCTTATCTTCATCAACAAAAACATTAAAATCAATAATTAAAATTAATTAAAGTATTTTTTAATGGTTTCATCATACCTATACCTATATACCTATACCTATCTTTTTTTTTTGAATTTTTTATATATTATAAAAATCTAGTAAACTTCAAAATTTTACCTAGAATATAATACTGGATAATATACTTTTTTTAATAAAAAGTTTTCATTATAAAAGTTTCTCCAAATTTATTTTTTATAATTTGAATCAATTTTTTTTTATTTCTTATTTTTTTTCTTCATTAATAAATAATTTTTTAAGTAAATACATATAATTCATATTATTCATGTTATTCCATGTTATACATTTTTTTTATTATTTTAGTGCTTTAAAAACTCTAATTAAAATATCATTTATTTTAATTGGAGTTTTTATTTTATTTTTATATTTTTTATTTTTTATTTTTTTTTTTTTTTTATTTTAAATTTTATTATATTTTATTAAATAAATTACAAATTGTGTGCCATAAAAAAAAAAAAAAATTATTAAATTAGTTATTATATTGATATAAACCTTTTTTCTTTTTTATAAAAAAAAAAAAAAGAAAAAGAAAAAAGAAAATAACTATTTAAAACATATATATTAATAAGTATACAACTTTTATAATTGATTTTTTTAATAATATTAAACATATATAAATAATAATAATAATTATATTATTATTACTTATTATTATTTATTATTATTATTATTATTTATTATTATTTATTATTATTATTATTATTATTATTATTATTATTATTATATATAATAATAATATTTATATGCAAATAATTTTATTAAATATTATTAAAATATTATTTAATCAATACTTAAATAAAAAAAAAGGTAATTTTATATATATATAATAAAAAATACATAAAAAAAAAATTGAAAGGATATAAAGATTAAAAATAATAAATAATAAAATAATAAAATAAATATAAAACTAGTTTTTTATATAATATATATAAACTTTTTTATATATTATATATATATTTATATTTATATAAAACTAATAAAAAAAAAAAAAAGAAGGAATAGCATTTTTTATAATTATTATTATTATGTATTACTTATTATGTCATTATGTCATGTCATGTATAATGTATTATAATGATGATGATGATCGTTATTAATATATATCTTATTTCAATTTTTTATTATTTTTTTATTTTTTTATTTATTTATTTTTTTATTTTTTTTTTTTTTTTTATTTTTATTTTAATTCTTATTTTTGCTTATTACTCATTTTTTTTTTTTTTATTCATTTATTCATTTATTAATTCATTTATTAATTTTTATTTTTTATTAATTTTTATTTTTTTATTAATTTTTATTTAATTATTTTTATTTTTATTTTATTTTTATATTATTTTATTTTTTATTTTTTTTTTTTGTTTTTTGTTTTTAATCATTTTCAACTCTTTTAAAATTCTTTAATTTTAATTAGTTATTATAGGGTAAAATATTATTATTATTATTATTATTATTATTATTGCTATTATTTAATTCTTCTTATTATTATTGTCTCTCTTTTTTTTTTTTTTTTATTTTTATTTATTTTTATTTTTTTTTTATAAAAATTATTTTATTATTATTATTATTATTAATTATTATTATTAATTATTAATTATTATTATTATTTTATTAATTGTTTACTATATATATAGATTGGTTATTTATGAAGGTATTATTATTATTATTATTAGTAGTAGTAGTAATAGTAGAATTAATATTTTTTTTTTAAAAAAAAAAAAAGAAATGAAAAGAAAAGAATAAAAAAAAAACTTATTTATTTATATATATATATATTATATTATATATATATTATAAAAAATAAAATCTATTATTATTATTATTATTATTATTATTATTATTTTACAATGAATTATTATTATTATTATTATTATTTTGTCTTTTTTTTTTTTTTTTTTTTTTTCTTTTTCTTGTTTTCCTTTTTTTTTTTTTTTTTTTTTTTTTAATAATTCTTATTAATTATTATTACTAAGTATTGTTTTAAATTAAACAAGTCCAAAACCTTTAGCATTTTCAATAGCAGTTAAAAGTCTATTCTTTAATTTTTCTTTTGTACTATATTCTGGTAAAAGAAGTCGACCGAAACATGTTAAAGCAGTTGGTAATCTTTTATTTTATGAATATTATAAAATATAAATATAAATATAAATATAATAATAAAATATATTAATATTATAAAATATAAATATAAATTTAAATATAATAATAAAATATAATAAAAATATAATATATATATATTTAATATTAATTATTATAGGTATTATTATAAAATATATATCTATATATCTATATAATAATCTATATTATTATATATATTATTATATATATCTATATCTATGATTTACCTATCGGTATCTGGTCCATTTCTTTGGATAACAAAGGTTAAATTACCAAGACCTTTAAGAGGTACACGGTCACTAGCAGTAACAAACATTAATAATTTTTTCTTTTGATCATAGGTCATAGCATGAACAATCTCCCAGAAGTTTCTATTTTAAATTAGAAATAATAAATAAAAATATTAAATAAATAAATAAAATTATTAAATAATGATTTAAATATATAAATAAATTATATATGTAATTTTTTTTTTATATATATATATTTTTATTTATTTTATTTTATATTTTATTTTATATTTTATATTTTATATATTTTATACTTACTTAATCACTATATGATCTTTACTATAACCATCATCATATTCGGTAGCTTTTTCTAATTCTTCATAATCTAATTCCACACTACCAGAAATTAAAAGTTCTAATTCTTCAGCACGACACATTTTTAAAGCATATCCACCACAAACTTTATAGAATCCACGACGGAATGCTGTAAATTGACGATTAATAGAATCAATAACGAGATGATGAATATATAATTTAACAAATTCTAAATAAAAAAAAAATAAATTAAAAATAAATAAAAATAAAAATAAATAAAAAATTAATTAATTATTATTATTATTAATTATTAATTTTTATTTATTAATTATTAATTATTATTAATTATTATTAATTATTATTAATTATTAATTTTTATTTATTAATTATTATTTATTATTATTAATTATTATTTACCTTCTCTATTTTCATTAGTAACTAAAATATTTTCACCATTTTCTACAAGATTATAGGTTTTAACTTGACCATAAACTTCATAAGAAATTTGGAAAGATCTCATAAAGATATCACCAACATCTCCATCAGTCCAATTTAACATTTGTTCTAAACCTTTCCCTAGAGCAGGGAAAGCTAATTTAATATCTTCTAAGGTAGGTTCTTCATCCAATAAACGTTTATACATTAATCTTGGGAAATTAACAGCAAGTATAACACCATTATAAAGAGCTAAACCAATAACAATACCTACTAATTCAAAATGTTTTTCGGATTCAAGTGAAGCACCATTAATCCATGAATATCTAGTTTCGGTATCATAGGTAAACATACCATATTGTTGATCTAATAATTGAGCTGTAATAATTTGGAAAAATTCTTTTTGTACACCACCTTGATCCATACCTTCTTCACCACCTCCTACAAATTTAACCTTTAATGGTTTCTTTAAATCTTTTTCTTTTTTAGAAATCTATTATTTATTTTTTATAATAATATAAATAAAAATAATAATAATAAATAAATATATATATATAAATATAAATATTAATAAATATATATATATATAATATTAAAAATAAAAATTTATATATAATATATAATTTAATATAAAATATTGTTAATATATATATATTATTATTCAATATATAAATAAATATATATAATATAAACTTAATATATATTTTTTTATTATATATATTTAATATAATAAAATTCATAAAAATTCTTACTTGATTTAAAACATCTTCTACTAAATGTGCACGCCTTACTTCTAATACAAGATATGGACATGTCACATCTTTTAAATTATCTTCTAAATTAGATATAGAAGATGAATCTTGTAAAAAGTGTTGAGCATGAATAACTAAAGCATGATTAACAAAAGCATCCTCAAATTCTTGGGACATTTGTACCATAGCATCAATATGAAGAATACGAGTTTTAGAAACAGGATTAAATAAGATTGGGTATTTGAAATAAGAAAATTCATTATATTTTCTATTATTAAATAATAATAATAATAATAAATAAATGATAATAAAATTAAATAAATAAATTAATTTAATTATATGGCTTAAATTTTAAAAAAAAAAAAAAATTATTTGAAATAAAATGTTTTTTTACTTATAAAAATAAAAAAAATAAAAAAATACTTACTTGGTATCAATAAGTTTTTTCCAATTTTTGTATTCATCTTTAAAGTTTAATCTTTTGGCAATCGTATCATTATAGAATCGATCAATTGGTACAATTTGATTTGGTTTTGCTAATTCATTTGAGATATCTTTTTATTATTATTGTTATTAGTTGAAATTATAATAAATATATATATATATATAATATTAATTAATAAATATGAACTATATAAGTCATATATAATAATAATAATAATAATAATAATAATAATATATATATATATATATAATATTTACATAAAAGTTGAAGAACTTTAATGGCTGATACAATTGGATCTTTTGGTCCAGGTGATACAGAAAAATGACTAACAATATATTGTTGAATATTTCCAACTAATTCTTCAAATGCATCATGTTTAAATCTATTTTTATATATGTAAATAAAATAATAATATTTAAATTAATATTATAATTATATAAAAAAAATTTTTTTTTTATTAATTCTATATATAATATTTATATATAAATAATATAATAAATATTATATACATACTCTGAGAACCATTTAATCATAATATTTTTAGATCTATTTTGTAATTGACTTAATACAATACAAAGTTTTCTTAATAATTGTTCATGATATTGTGGATCTTTAAGAAGTGGATTCTAATATATATTTATAAATAAAAAAAAAATTTTTTTTTTTTTTATTTATATTAAATATTGTTTATTATTTAATATATAATTTTTAAAAAAAAATATTAGAACTTGTTCATTATTTTAATATATTATATTTTTTATATATACCTTGCAAAGAATAATAAGTAATCTTAAATTCTCAGGTGAACCATTTTGATATGCTCTAATATTCAATGTTAATTTTGCTAATAAAATTTCAATAGCATTAGCTAAAGTACGAATAAATAATTCTTTTGGTTTCTAAAAAAAATAAAAATATAAAAATAAAAAAAAAAACAATAAATAAATAAATATTTATATTTATATATATAATATTATAAAATTTCATTTTTTCTTAATGAACTATCTAATTTCAAAATTATATAATATATTTTTTTACATACAAGATTTAATATTAAATTATAAGATTCTTCTATTGCCTCAATATCTAAACCAGAAGTATTTTCTTTTGAACTCTTAAATGGTTTTATCTTTTTTTTTTTTTTTAATATAAATAATAATTAATTATTAAAAATAATAATATTAATAAATTTATATATTTATATATTTTTATATTTTTATATTTTTATATTTTTATATTTTTATATTTTTATATTTATATATATTTATATTTATATATATTTAATATTATTATAATGGAGATTTTAATATAGCATTAATTTTTTATAATCCATTTTATTTTATTTAAATTTTTATTATAATTTACTTACCAAGAAACTTTTATTTAAGGCTTCATTACTAGAAAATACTGATTTTATTGTAGAAATTACAAAACTTGGATCATTTTTACTTTCCATGGAGGTTAATTTTTTCTCCATATTAACACTAAGAGATTCATTTGAACTACATGATTCTAATTCACTATTATTATCACTTATATCATTTTTTTCATTTTCATGTAATGACATAGCATTTAAATTATTGGTAATTGAAGCCGATGATTCTTTTAATTCTAAAGGTTTAGATTTATTAACATCAGATGCTAAATTTTGGGTTGAACTTGTAATATCTGTTTTAATATAAGTAGCAATAGCTTGTTTTAATAGTGGTAAAGTTAAATAAGAAAGTGCAAATTGTGGATCATCTGGATATTCCTCAATTTCCACTTCTTGTCCATAGGTATCATCACTAGCTAATACTTGTAAAGATGAAAATGAAGGTGACGGTGACATAAATGTTCTAAAGTTGAATTTTGAAAAGTTGTCTTTTTATTTTTATTATTATTATTATTATTATTGTTATTATTATTATTATTATTATTATTATTATTATTATTGTTATTGTTATTATTATTATTATTATTATTATTATTATTATTATTATTATTATTATTATTATTATTATTATTTAATTTGATTGTTATTTAAATCATACATGTATTGAAATTAATAAAGTTTATTTATATATATATATATAATTATATGAAAAAAAAAGCATATATAGATAGATAAATATAAATATTATATGAATAAAAAAAAGTATATATATATATGTGTGTACATATTAAAAAAAAAAAGTATAATTTAGTTGAAATTGATTTATTAAATGATATATAAATAGGTTTACAAAATCCTAAAAAAAAAAATTTTATTTTTCAAAATATTATAATCAACAATTTTTTTTTATTTATTTATTTACCTGTCGCTGAACTTAAACTTGGAAGATCTTGTAAAGATTTTGTTCTAGTCATATTTGATGTTTCTTGTTTTAATTTTGAAACTTGATTAAATGGTGAATTTGGTCTTTGAGTATCATTTAATGGTTGATAGTGTTTATCAAATGATGAAAAATAATTCTTTGAAGATTTTCTATTTTTCGATGATTTATTTTTACCATTAATTTCATAAGCATCATTATCAACAAGACTTTCATTATTAATTGATCCTTCACTACTTAAATCTTCTCCACTACTACTATCACTATCATTTATAGACATTGCTGCTAATCGACTACTACTTGGTTCTTTACTCATACTCAATAAATCACTACAACTGCTACTATTAACTGGGTGATGTTTAAGTGATGAAAATGGAGAAGATGATAAAAATGAACTAATAAATGATCCATGACCATTTAATGATAAGTTATTATGAACTTGTTCAGTATGTTCATTATATAAATTATTATTATCATTAATTAATTCAGCTTTATTTTTTTTCTTTAAATTATCCTGTGATGAATCTTTTATAATAATATTATAATAATAAAAATATTACAGTTTTATAAAATATATATTTATATTAATATATTTCAAAAAAAAAAAAAAAAAAAGTTAATAAATTAATAACTATTATTAAAAAAGAATACTAATAAATTTTTTATTATAATAATTATATATTACTTGAACTCATCGATAATGAAGAATTATTTTTAGGAGTATATGAAGATAGTGTACTAGTCATTCCTGTTTTAAGTATATTATCAGGTAATGCAATATTTGGTTCTGTAGGACATCTTGGACAAAATTGATGTTTTGATCTTGAAGCAAGTTGTACAGCCATTATTGCACAGGCATTAGGTGGTATAATAATTTTTACTAATTATATTTAATTTTACAAAAATAATAAAAAAAAATTTTTTTAAAAATTAGAATTATATTTGCAAATAATTTTACTTATTATTACTATTATTATTTTATAAAAAAAATATTTATAAGAGAAAAAAAGTATTACATTTTGAAGAGGCACATAATTTATTATTACAATTTTTATCTCCACAACCAACAGTCAATTGATAGTAATATCTATTTTTAATTATTATTAATATTAATATGAAATAAAATTCAAATTAAGAAATTTCAGTATATTAAAAAACAATTAATTCATTATTAACAAAAAAAGTAATTATGTCAACTAATTAAAAATATATAATTATTATTATTATTATTGATAATAATTCCATATTATTATTTTTATATAATATTATATTAATACTATAAATTAATATTTTATATATTTCATTTATTTATTATTCTAGTTTTGGAATTTATCATTATTAATTCTTTTTAATTTTTTATGCTTATATATGTATCTTTTTCTTTTATTATTATATTTTTTATTTTCTTAGTCTAATTCTATTTTTATTACAATTACATTAATATATATATGTATATAGTAATATACCTTCTAACATAATTTTCAAATCGAAGTCTTGCTTGTGAAGTTTCTGAAGAATTATATGCTTTTCTTGAAGGAATAGATTTTAACACTCCATTTAATGAAGGGTCTGATAATGCAGCTTTTAATGCTGGTGAACGTGCTCTTTCGATTGCCTTTATATATGGCAAAGGAGGAACAAGTGAAGATGAAGGACTTGCTGATGCTTTATCATTATTATTTAATTCACTTTGTTGATATATTAATGGTTTGTCATATATTTTATTATTTGAATTTTGAATATATTGATCATCAGCTTTTGATACGTAATTATTTATTGTTTTATTTTCAGCTTTTTTCATTTTATAGAAATAACTTTTTTATTAATATTAAAATATTTTTTATATATAAATGTATTTGTTATTTTTCTTTATTCTTTACGAATGTTTCTTTAATATATAATGTTTAATATATATATTTTATTGTAACTTTCTTTTTATTGTTTCTTGATATTATTTAATAAAAATAGTATATGTATGAATTTTTAGCGTTTTTTTTTTTTTTTTTTTGTATAAAAAATGAAATTCTTTTTTTTCTTTCTTTATGAATAAAAGAAAAAAGAAAAAAGAGTCGAGATAGCGTAATAGATAACTTTTATATGTATTTATATATTGTAGATAAAATTTTTTTATTTTGATATTTCGATAAAACAAAGATAAACCTAAAATTTGTTTTATCTTTTTATTGTTGTTATTGCGATATTTTTTTTTTTATTTTTGATGAGATTTAGATTTCTATAAGTGTATATTTAAAATTTAGTCAAAATGAAATCTAAATTTTGAAATAAGACTAAATTATTATAAAAAAAATTATTTTATTAATATTATTATCTTATTACTTTTTTAATAAAATTTATATTTTTTCTTATAAGATTAATAATATAATAATATTTATTAATGGTAATATAATGTATAGTATAATTTAATACAATAAATATTAATATAATAAAATATAATTATATATAATTTACAATTAATTATAATATATTATACATTATATGCAATATAATATATTTAATTTTATTATAAATTTTAATTTTCATATTAATAAATTTTATTTATTAATAATTTTTTTTAATGTCAATAATAATATTATATAAAAATTAGTTAAACATATATTATTATTATATATATAAATATATAATTAAATATAATACAATATATATATAATTAAATTATTTTATTTCTTAATATTAATATTAATAATGATATATTAAAAAATATTAAATTTGTTGTTTAATACATTTCAAATTTACTCTTAAAAAAGATTTAAAATATTATTTTTATATATTATAATATATTGTTAATATATATTTTATTTTATTATATTATATGTACGGAATACAATAGAAATAGTTTTTAATTCATTCCTTTTTTTTCTAATCTTCATGATTTTTTTAATATTTCATTGAAGATAAAACGAAACGAACGAACGAACGAACGAACAATAAACTATCTTTATTATAATAATATAAAAAAAAATTTATATTATTATAATAAAGATAGTTTATAGTTTTAAATAAATAAAAAAAAAAAGCTTTTATTATAATATTTTAATAATTCATTTCATTATAAAATATTTAAATGAATAAATTGTTAATTCTTATTTTTTATTTTAAATAATATAAATCTAAAATTATAAAATTATAAAATTATATTATTATATTAATTATATTATATAAATTTAATTAATTTTGTATATAATTACAATGCAATTAAATAAGATTTAATTTTAATGAATATAGAAATAAAAATTTAAAGTTTTAGATTATTATATTTTACATAAAAAAATGAAAAATAATTATATTTGAATATTTAAATGATTATGAATAATAATAATAAAAGTTTTTTTTTTTTTTTCTCTTTCTATTCTAATGTAAACAAGATAATAACAAATTAATAATATTAATAATAATTTAATGATTGAACAAAAATTTTCACATATAAAAGTTTATAATAATAGCTTTTAAAAAAAAACTTTAAGGAATAATGAAAATTTTTTTATTATTCAATATAAAGACTTTATTAATATATATATAAAAAGAAATATTAAAATATATATTTTAATATCTAAAGAATGTTATATATGCTAATTAAAAAACATGGTATATAAAAATTTTATATCAATAATTAAGTAACATTATTTAATATTTAAATAATACATACTTGAAGAAATAATATTATAAAATGAAAATATAAAAGTGGTTGACTATTATAACCATACTATTGTATTAATTATCTTTACTATTAATTAATAAAAATCCATATTATAGTTATTTTTTATATATTGTGTATATTAAATATTAAAAATAACATATTATATATTATAATAATTATACGATGGTCGATTTAATGGTTCTATAATATGTAATCAACTGCCTTTATAATTTATTTATTTATTTATTTATTTATTTATTTATTTATTTATTTATTTATTTATTTATTTATTTATTTATTTATTTATTTATTTATTAGTAATGATTAAAATTTATTATTTAAATATTTAAATATAATATCTATATTTCTTTTTTTTCAATTAATATGTTATTAATAAAAAAATATATAATACTTCTTTTTTAAAATTCATATTAAACAGTATATTCTAAATTTTTTATATTATTATTGAATTTAATATATAAAAATAATAACAATATTGATTACTTAAGTTTTATAAAAAAGAAAAAATATTAACATGATAAAACTTATATAAAAATAATAGTTTTAAATATTTGAAAACATATTATAAAAAAATATTTTAATATATTTTATATTTTTTTTAATGTTATTGTTTGTTAATTCATAAAGAAAAATATAAATATATATATATAATAATTATAATATACCACCATTATATAATTTGGATAAACTTTAAAAAAAAATAAAAATTTATAAATTAAAAGATTTGAAAGTTTTCATTTATAATTTAAAAATTTATATATTAATAAATTAATATTAAACTTCAATTACCAAATATGATTATAAAATTAATAAAATAAAGAAAAGAAAAGAAGAGAGTATATGCAATAAAAAAAAATATTCAATATTTAATTTTGATTATTTTAATAGTTTAGATTATTATCATATTATTATATAATTAGCTTTTTTATTTATTGTAAAATCAATTGTTAACTTTTTTATTATTTTATATAGTAAAGAAAATTTAAATTTTCTACTTTAATAAATAAAATACTGGTATTTTAATTAAAAAATTTTAAATAATTTATAGTTAAAATATTTATTCTATTTTTTGTTATTATTATGATTTTATATTTCTTTTTCATTATTATTTTTTATATATTATTAATATTATTATTTTATTTCTTTATCTATTTTTGAGATAAAATGTAGTATAATATACTTTAATTTATTTTTTTTTTATTTTTTACTTTCTTTGTTTCTTGTTTTTTTTTTTTTTTTTTCTGAATGAATTATAATTATAAAAATTTTAAAAAATAAAATAAATAAAATATATTTAATGTAAAATATCAATTAATTTAATTTTAATTTTAATTCTTAAAAATCTAAATTTTGTTTTTTCATATAAAATAATTATTATAGAAATTGTTTATAATTTATAATTTGTTACAAATTAAAAAATAAAATAAAATAAAATAAAATATTTATTATTGAATTATTATTATTATTTATTTTTATATATGTTTATTCAAACTTTTTATATATATAAGTTATAAAATTTAAAACGAAAAAATAATAATAATAATAGTAATAATAGAATTGCAAAATAAATAATAATAATAATAATAATAATAAAATATGTCAATAAAATTAGAACATAAAAATAATTTCTATTTAATTAATAATAAACTAGTAGATAAAGAATACGCTATCAAAAAAATAATAGATTATTTTAATAATGCTGCGAAAATTTACTGCCTTTCAAATGCTCAATATGCATTAGCGAAATTATATTATAATAATTCATTAATATCTGACGTTATAGACTATATAAAAAAAATACCAGAATTACAATGTAAATGTTTAGATCATTATACTAATAAAATAAAAGATATTAATTATGAAAATATAGATCATATTTCATCAAAGTATGAATATTTTAGTGATGAAGTTTGTGACGAAGTTTATAAAAAATGCTGTCATTGTATTAACGATAATTTTTTACTTAATGAAAAAAATGATACCCTAAAAAAAACACAAAATACCACTACTAGATTTAATATTACAACTAATACTACAACTAATACTATACCTAATATTAATAATAATAATAATAATAATAATAATAATAATAATTTATCAAATACATTAAATAATATAAATTTAAATGATATATTAAGATCAGAAGAACATCCACAAAATAATAATAATACTAATAATAATAATAATAATAATAATAATATCGCAGATATTATTGGAGATTATACAGTTAATAGTCATGATTATTGGAAACAATGTGAAAATTTATGTAATTTTTGTTCAATAATAAAAGCATTTAATGAATTAGAAGCTTATAAATGGTGTTTAAAATCAGCTCAACAAAATAATCCTTTATCACAATGTATGCTAGGGCATTTTTTTAAAAAAGGAATAAAGTTAGTTATTGTTAATAAAAAAACAAATGAATTAATAATAAAATATATTTTACAAAAAAGTTTGGTATGGATTTAATATAAGATATAACTATTCAAAATTTTATTATATTTTTTTAATTTTTTTTTTTTTAGTTAATAATATTAAATTTAATATTTTTTTAATCTATTATACAATATATATTCATTTTATTTTAATTGCAAATTTTTTTAATTTAACAAAACATATTACAAAAAAAAAAAAATTTAAATGATAAAGAAAGAATCAGTAATTTGGTATAGACGCTCAGCAGAAAACGGATATCCAGAAGGTCAATATTATTTTGGTACATGTTTTGAAGAAGGTATAGGTGTTTCAATGAATTTTAATCAAGCAATACAATGGTATAAATTATCTGGTGAAAATGGTTTTGGAATAGCTTCTTATCATTTAGGAAAATGTTATAAAAGAGGATATGGAGTTCCTATGGATACTAGTAAAGCAAAATATTGGATAGAAAAATCTGCAAAACAAAATTTTGATAAAGGACAATACTTATTAGGATGGTATTATGAATCAGAAGAAAAGATGGATAAAGCTATATATTGGTAAGTTATTATTATAAAAAATATTTTTTTAATGACCATAATAATTTTATGTATTAACAATTAATATAAATAATAAAAAAAATTACTACAATAATAATAATAATAATAATAATAATAATAATAATTAATAATAATAATAATAATAATAGTAATAATAGTAATAATAATAATAATAATAATTAATAATAATAATAATAATAATAATAGTAATAATAGTAATAATAATAATAATAATTAATAATAATAATAATAATAATAGTAATAATAGTAATAATAATAATAATAATAATAATAATAATTAGTTAGTTTAAAATACTATTAATTTAGAATTATAATTATTTTTACTATATACATTGTAATATTAAAAATAATAAATTTTAATAATAATATTATTATTAATATTAATATATAAATGAATAATTTATAATAATAAAGGTATGAAAAGGCAGCAAATTTAAATAATTTAGATGCTATGAATAATTTAGGTAGATGTTATTTAGATGGTAATGAAGAAACAGAAAAATATGAAAAAGGAATAAAATGGTTAACAATTGCGGCAGAAAAAGGTCACGGTAATGCTCAAAATAATTTAGGATGGTGGATTAAAGATCCTAATAAGTCATTTTATTGGTTTTTAAAAGCAGCATGTCAAGGATTTTCTTGTTCACAAAATAATGTAGCTTGGTGTTATCAAGAAGGTTGTGGTGTAGAAAAAAATGAACATCTTGCAGTAAAATGGTATAAAAAAGCTATTAGTAAACATAATTTATTTTCTAAAACACATATGGGATGGTGTTATCAAAATGGTATAGGTGTAAAAAGAAATGAAAAATTAGCTTTTAAATGGTATAAAGGAGCGGCATGTGAAAATCATATTCCTGCAAAAGAAATACTTGGTTGGTGTTATTGGTATGGTATTGGAACTTCAATAAATTATAAAAAATCTATAAAAATTTTTAGTAGTATAGATGTTAAACATGATTATGAATTACCAAATATGGATACTATTCTAGAAATGGAAGCTTCTTACTTAAATAATAAAGTAAGTAAACATTACATAATATATAAAAGAAAAAATAATAGTAATAATAACAATAATAAATAAAAATAAATTATAATATAATAATAATTATTCATATATATATATATATATATATTTAATTTTTATTTATTATTAAAGGATGAAAGATTCAAAAATAAAAAAGATTGGTGGTTTGGAAAAGAAGCTGAAACAAAAGTTAAATCTTCAGATATGTATATATTAGGTATGCAAAAAAAATTAGGAATTAATGGAATAAAGAAAAATTTAGAAGAAGCATTTAAATGGTTTGTTTTATCTGCTTCATTAGGATTTGAATTAGCACAATTTGAAGTAGGAATTTGTTATAAAGATGGTATAGGAATTCAAAAAAATTTATATAAATCAAAACAATGGTTTGAAAAATCATATGAAAGAAAAATTTATGAAGCAGGGAAAATATTGAAATTCTTTTATCTAAATCGTAAAAAAAGTAATAGTAAAAATGGACAAGAAGAAATTCAATATAAACTTAAAAAAAGAGTTATTATTATAAATTTATATAATAAAATAAAACAAATAAAAACATTAATATCGTTAAAAAAAGAAACTTATATAATATAATAATTAGAATAAAATAAAAATAATTTTTTTTTTAATATTTATTTATTTATTTATTTAATTTTGATAAAGATTTTTCATTTGGTATCTACATTTTAAATCTTTCATACATTAAAATTTATATATAATCTATTAATAACAATTTTGATTCTCTTTAAATATATAAAAACATATATAATAAATAAAATACTTTATATAATATTTTATTAATTATCATTAGAATTTATTATATATTTATAATTATTATTTATTTTAATAACTTTTAATACATAAAAAAAAAAAAACTAATCTTATATAGAAAAATCTTTTATAAACCAATTTTTATTTAATTCATATATAAATGTATCTATATAAAATTTCTTGAATATAAAAGATTTGAGAAAATGGAAAATGAAAATATTTAATAATATAAAACATTTATTATAGTAATATTTAAAAAAAATATAAATAATAAAATAATAAAAATAACAAAATAATTAATAAAAAAATAAATATGTAAAGAATAATTCATTTTTTAAAAATTTATTAATATCATCCGGAAAAATATGTTATATATAATGAACTTTATTAAAAAATAATAATAATAAATATATAATTTTTCCTGTATTCTTATCCATGACATTTAATTTTTTAAAAATTTGAATTAATTAATTATTATTTTAGCCAATAATTTAATTCATTTAAAATAATTTTTTATAAAAAAATCTCCTATTACCAAACTTTAATTTTAATTTAAATTGTTAAAAGAAAAAATAAGAATGTATGTATAATGTATAATAAATATTTTTATTAAATAATTATATGTATTTATGAAATTTAATATATAAATTAAAAAAATTCTTTATTGAATTTTTTCTATCGTATTAGTATTTTATATTGAAATTATGCCATTTTAGCATTTTTAAAAGATATATAATTAATAAAAAAAAAAAAAAAACATTTGTATTTTTAAAAAAATATATATAATTTTATTTTTATTTATTTATTTGTTTTTTTTTATTTTTTTTGTTTATTTATTTGTTTTTTTTTATTTTTTTGTTTATTTTTTTTTTTTTTATTTATTTATTTATTTATTAATTGATTAATTATTTTTTTTGTTTTATTAAAGTATATATTTATAATGATTAAGCACATAATTTTATGAATAATAAAAATGTTTTATTATTATGAATAATATTATGAATATTATTATGAATATTATTATGAATATTATTATGAATATTATTATGAATATTATATTTATTTATAATATTTAATGTAATTTATATCTTTTAATTATTTTTTTTATATATATAAAACTAAACTATATATATTTATATATTTGTTAGTTTTATAATTAATTCTAAAAAGTAAATATAAAATCTTTAACAATATTTTATTTATTATATTTGAAAATTAATAATTAAAAAATTATTGGTAAAAAAAAAAATACAATACGAGATATAAATATAAAAATTAAAAGTAAAAAATAATAAAGAAAAATTAAAATAAAAATTAAAAAAAAAAAATAAAGAAAAAAAAAATAATAATAATGATATAATGATAATAACAAATAAACAAATAAATATAAAAAGAAAAGTAAAAAACAAAGTTTTTTTTTTTTTACTTTACTATTTCTTTAAAAATATTAAAAATATTTAATTATATCTATCTATTGTTATTATTTAGTACTAATTATTAATATATATATATTATATTTTATTTTTTTTTATTTTTTTTTTTTTTTAATTTTAGTTTATTTTATTTTATTATTATTATTTTAATACTTTTTTAAATGATATATAAATTTAAAATTAAAAAAATCTTTTAATAGTTAATTAGAAAAACAAATGTAAAAAATAAGATTAAAATAAATAATATAAAAAATTATTGTTTTGTTTTTGTTTTGTTTTTGTTTTGTTTTTGATGTTTTGTTTGTTTTGTTTTGTTTTGTTTATTTTGTTTTGTTTTGTTTTTTTTATTTGTTTGCTTGTTTTTTCTTTTTTTTTTTTTTCCTTTTCTTTTTTTATTGTTTCTTCCTATTTTTTTTTTTTAAAATTAGCTATTAAAAGGTCTATGATCATGATGACAATTACCACAAATATTTTGTTTCCATGGATCATATTTGTATTCACTACAACCACAATAATGGCAATTTTTAGCATCACTAATATCAACCAATGGTTTTGGACCACGTCTTGATGAACTTGATAATGGAGTTTGAGAAGCACTTTGACCTCCTTTACGTGAATTAGAAGATTGTACACCATCAAGATTAATTAATGGACCACTTTTTTCTTTTCTACGACTTGCTGATGATTGAATACCTAGACTTGCACCACCTGAACTCTTCCTTGATGAAATTGAAGATTTATGACGAGTTTTAGTTTTCATATCATCTATTTGTACTAATGGACCATTATTTTCTTTTTGGTATTTTCTACTTTTTTGAGCTTCCATACTTTTAATTCTCTGTTGTTTTTCTTCTAATAAAGTCTATTGTTTTATATAATATAAATAAATATAAAAACATATAATATAATAAGAAATTAATAAAATTATTAAAATTTTATATACGTATAATAATAAATTAAGAAAGAAAAAAAAAAAAAAAAAAAAAAATATATATATATATATATATATAATTATATATAATTATATAATTGATATTCAAATTTTAAATATTACCTGTGATCCCTTAAATAGAGATTGTTTTGGTACAAGAGAGGTTGGTGAACGAACTGGACTAGTAGTTTCTCTTTCATGTTGTTCTAATACATATTTCTCAGTCTAAAATAAATATATAAAAAATTATGTGAAAAAAAAATTATACAATTAATCAACAATAATGATTTATTTATTATTTACAAATAATCAATAATAATAATAATAATAAATATAATAAATATATATTAATTCTTTTTTTTTTTAATATATATATTATTAATATTATTTACCTTTCCTTGTCTTATAGACATAACCCAATCAAATAATGAATTAATATCTTCAGCATATAAATAGTGAATGTACTTCTTTTTATCTTCAAAGAAATGAATTGGATCTGTTGATTTAATAGCAAATGCAAATTCAGTTGGAGCATTTGGCATATGAATTAATAAAGTGTATACATCATAACTACTAAGATTAACAAATAATGTTTCTTGTGTTGCTTTCTTTTTATAATAATATAAACCATTTGGACGCAATTCAAATTGTCTTTTATTATATTTTCCTGGTTTTGTTTCTGTATAAAGTTTACCACGAATAGATGGGAATCTACCAACAGCACTCTTAAAATATATTAATATAAATGAAAATTTTTAATATTTATTATTAAAAAAAATAGTAGTATGAAAAATAAAAAAAAAAAAAGTAAACAATATATAAAAATAAAAAAAAATAAAAAAAAATAAAAAAAGTTAATAATATATAAAAATAAAAAAAAAAAAGTTAATAATATAAAAACAAAATAGCATTAAAATATTAAAAAAAAATAATTTAAATAAATTAAAATATAATATATATATATATATAAATTAAAATATTTAAAAAAAAAATAATTTAAATGAATTAAAATATAATATATATATATATATAAATTAAAATATTTAAAAAAAAAATAATTTAAATGAATTAAAATATAATATATATATATATATAAATTAAAATATTAAAAAAGAATAATTACAGATGCTCTCAATGATTCATAATAATTATATTTCTTCATAATTATAGCATTTTTTGTTTTTTGAATATCCCAAGATGTAATAATATCTGTGACAATTTCCCATTCTTTAAGTGGTCTCTCTGTTAATCATTGAAATTTTATTATATTTTCAATAATAAAATTATTAATACGATTTAAAACAAAAATTAAAATAATTAATAATAAAATATATAAATAATAAATAAATAAAAAATTGATATATATTTATATATATTTATATTATATTTATTTTATATTTATATTATATTATAAACCAGTTTGTATCTTTCAATAATTACCAACACCAAAATCATTACAAAGTTCAAATAACGTCCATTCTGGAGTATCAGGAATACCTTTTTTTCTCATTAAATCTTTTATAACTTCTCTCGCTGTCATAGCTGATGTTAAAATTACATTTTCAAAATTAGTAGCATCACCAATATATATTCTAGTCGTAATCTTTTTTATTTAAATATTATATTATTATTTTTAATAAATATTATAACCATAAAAAAATTTTTATATTAAAATTATTTATTTATATATGAAAAAAAAAAAAATCTTTTTTTTTTCTTTATTACTTTTTTCAATGAAGCTTCAGCATAATCTGGTATAAATTCTTTTTTAGTTCTTGCTAAGAAATTTTCTTTAGCCTTTTATGATTAAAATGTTTAAATATAAAGTATTGAAAAAAATTATTATAAATATACAAAAAAATAAATATTTATATTTTTAATATATCGAATGTACATATATAGATATATATAAGTAAGGAAATAACAATATAATAATAATAATAATAATAATAATAATAAAAAGAAAAACTTACTGTCTCTTCATAAATATTATCCTTTGGTGACTTAATTGAATTTGAAGAAAGTGGTGCATTATGTCTAGAAGTAGAAAGTGCTCTTTTCTTCTTTTCCTTTTTAACTGATGTAGATTTTTTAACAGATCTTGAAGGTCTGACAGGTGATTTTTCTTCTTTATATGAAGAAGATTCTAACTTATTAAATTTCTTTAAATGTCTATTTCTTCCTCTAATTCCAGATGATTTTGATTTTGCTGCTTTAAGTGGAATATCATCATCATCCTCAGTTCCTGATCTACTACTATGTTCAAAACTGTCATCAGAAGATATAAATGATTCTGATGATTCTGATTCTGATAAAGTGATATCTGATTCATCTTCATCAAAATCTTCTTCTTTATATACTCTATTACTACGACTATGTACAGGTGAAGTTTTACGACTATGACGATCCTCTTCATCATATAAATATTCATCATCATCATCATTATATCTACTTTTCCGAGATCTTGATGGACTTTTGTAATTATATTCTTCTTCACTTTCTTCATCTGAATAACGACTAGAACTTTTTGTACTTTTCTTTTTTGATTTCCTATCATATGGAGATAAATCTCTTGAATATAAGTCAGGGCTAGTTACCGGTGAACTATATTTAGAAGATGGTTTAGATGATATTTTTTGTGAACGAAGATAAGGTGAAACATTATCTCCATTATATGGTTTACTTTTTGGTGAAGGATTATCATAATTATTCATCATATATTCATAATCCTCTCTATAAGATGAAGGTAAACTACCTGTATTATCATCATCAAATTCATAATTTGGATTGATTGGTTTTTCTGGAACCTTTAATGATTTAGAAGATTTTGAACTTTGATGTTTCATTTTATTTGAAATATTCGCAGATGAAATTCTTGAAGGATATTTTTTCTTTTCTATTGGTGATGATGGTCCAGAATTATCCTTCCATCTGTCCACTTCACTTCTACTACGACTGCGACTACGACTATAAGCTTTATTACTACTACTACTACTATTACTATACTTTCTTCTTCCTATTCTATCAGACCTAGGCGACATTGGTTCTTTATCAAATGAATTATTACTACTATCTTTTTCTAAGTATTCTTGAGTTTCCTGTAACTCATCTAACAAATTATTAAAATTTGTAGTTAATCTTGACTGTTTTTTCTGATAATCAGCAGATGTTTTTCTTGAAGGTATTCTACGTCTTTCTCTGTCGTCTCCATCAGAGAATTTCATATTTGATAATTCTTCAAGAATGGAATCTACAATTATTAACATATTTTTTAAATTGTTATTATTATTATAATTGTTATAATTATAACATAATTATTATATATCATTATTATTTTGATTGATATTATCAATATTATATATTATTGTTATTTTTATTGATATTATTCATATTATTATTATATATTATTGTTATTTTTATTGATATTATCAATATTATTATTAAATATTATATAAATTTGTATTTTATATATAAATAAATAAATATATTTATTTAAAAAAAAAAAAAAGCATATAACAATATATTTAATAAAATTTAAAAATTGTTAAAATAAATAATTTTTTAATTAAATAATAATAATATTTATAAATAAAAATTTAATTTTTGTATTATTTACCTAAATTTGGATTGGACATCTTCTATAATTTCTTTATTTATTTTATATTGATTTGTTCTTAATGTAATATATTATTAACCTTTATTTATTTTTTTTTATTTATTTATTTTTATTTTAATTATTTTAATTATTATTTTTTTATTTATTTACTATTTATTTGTTTATTACAATTTTTTTTTGTTAATTTTTAATTGATATTCTATTCAATAAATCAATATATAATATAAATAAAATGAAATTTAATATCTTTCTTATAATATATACAAATTAAGTATAATTAAAGTTTGAATTAATTTTCTATTGAAATGTATAAAAAAATGAAAATTTAAAATAAAAAAAAAATATGACAATAATAATAAGAAGAGGAAATTTATTAGTTTAATTTAATTAATTTGTCTTTTAATTAATAATATCAATATTTATTTATAATAATTTACCTTTATTGATACAATTGATTTTATTATATTAATTGATTTATATATTATATCGTTTGATTTATTAATTGGTTATTCGATTAAATGCTTGTTTGTTGATTGAATAATTAAAATTATTGTTTTTACTTTGTTATTATTATTTAAAAGATTAATGATACCGAAAATTTATTAATAAATAATTTTGTTTATCCCGATTAATATAATAAATATTTATAGATGTAATTTTATATATTTGTAATTAAATATTGTTTTTTGGATCTTTTATATTAATATATTATCTTTAACAAAATATTTCCTTTCTGTAAATTTATGATTTTATCGCTTTTTTTTTTCTTTTTTTTTTTTTTCTAATATCCTTTGCTATTAATTATTGTTGTTGTTGTTACTGTAATTATTATTTTTTTTGGAAGTGACTATAAAAAGAAATTTTTATGTTTTACTTTTTTTCTCACTTTCTTAAATAAAGATAGAAATATAATTTAAAAAGTCTATTTACTTTTTAAATCCAAAAAGAAAAAAATATATTATTTTTTATAAGATTTCTTTCCTTTTTTTTTTTTCTTCTTTTCTTTTTTTCGCTTATTGATTTTTAAAATTGTTTTATTGTATATATTCAATATTTTTTATGTTTAAAACGGTTGTATAAATGAATATTAAATTATATTATTACCGAATCATCATAAATATAACATTTTAATTAATATTAAAAATTAATAAATTTTTGTTTTTTTATTTAATATTATTTTTTTCTATTACTATCAAAAAAAAAAAAAAGAACGTTTCTCTATTATATATTTAATGCAATATACAACACACAAAAGAACTTTAACTTTTTTAAAAAAAAAAAATAAATAAATAAAAAATATATTAATTAATTTTAATTGAATATAATTTTAAAACAGTTTTTTTTTTTTTTTTTTTTTTTTTGAATTATTTTATCTTAATTATTAAAATGTTATTACTTAAAAAATAAAAAAAAATAACAACAAGTAATAAGAGAAGTCATAAACCAAAAAAAAAATTAAATAACAAAAATATCGTAAATGCCTTAACGAAAAAAAAAAAAAAAAAAACACGAAAGGAAATAGTACAAAATAATTAATTTTATTTCTTATATTTTTATATTTTTTTTAATTTGTTATTATTTAATTATGATATAAAGTTAATATAAATATATTATAAATTTGTATTATTTTAATGTTATTTATTATTTTTATTTATTTAATTATTTATTATTTATTTATTTTTATCGAATTTCAATTTTTTATTAATAAATTATGAAGTAATAATACAATATATTATGTTGATATATTCAATATACTTGATATATTTGTAACTTGATTTAATAAAAATTATAATATATTATATATTTATATATATATTATCTATGTATATTCATTAAATATAAATAAATAAATGATATATAAATGAAATACAATATAATAAAAACATAATAATAATATATTGATTGTATTATTTATCTATATATATTTATTATATATATTTATTTATTTATTTATTTATTTATTTATTTATTTATTTATTTATTTATTTATTTATTTATTTATTTATTTATTTATTTATTTATTTATTTATTTATTTATTTATTTATTTATTTATTTATTTATTTATTTATTTATTTATTTATTTATTTATTTATTTATTTATTTATTTATTTATTTATTTTATTTATTTATTTATTTATTTATTTATTTATTTATTTATTTATTTATTTATTTATTTATTTATTTATTTATTTATTTATTTATTTATTTATTTATTTATTTATTTATTTATTTATTTATTTATTTATTTATTTATTTATTTATTTTATTTATTTATTTATTTATTTATTTATTTATTTATTTATTTATTTATTTATTTATTTATTTTATTTATTTATTTATTTATTTATTTATTTATTTATTTATTTATTTTTTTTTTTATTTATTTATTTATTTATTTATTTATTCATTATTCATTTATTTATTCATTTATTCATTTATTCATTTATTTATTAGTAATATAACATCTTTTATTTTTATATTTAATTAGCCATGATTGAACTATGTATTATGTATTTTTTAGTAAATGTATTTAACAACATGGAAAACTTAAAAAAAAAATATTATAATATTGAATTCAATTGAATTTAATATAAAAAATTAAAATAATAGAAATTTTCAATTAAACATGAGTGTTAAAGAAAAATATCATTCTAAAAGAAAAACTTTTCTAGTGTTAAAAGGTTTATTATTCTTTAATTCTATTTATAAAAAAAACTTTTTTTATTTATTAAATAATTATTTATTTATCTTATTTCCTGTATTTTTTTCATTTTTTATATTAATATTTATTATTTATTTGAAAATTAAAATTTTTATATTATTTAAAATTTATTATAAAATAAATTTAAATAAATAATAAATTTTGTCTATAAAATAAAAATATATTAAAAGTACATTACAAATGTATTATAAATATATTATCAACTCATTATAATATATGAGTTATTATTTATTAATTATATTCTTAATATATTTTAGGTTGTTTTTTTTTTCAGAAAGTTACGTATTAGATAATTATATTATTATTATTAGTATATCAAAAATTATATATAGAATCAATTATAATATATGCACATTTGAATTTTCCACCTAATTTAAATATATTACAATATATAATCAATATATTATGTCATATATTTTTATATTAAATATATTTATAATATATATAAAATATGTCATAATTTCAATTTATATTGCAATATAATTTATAAATAAAAATTAATAAAATATTTTATTATTCTTTATATATTATTTAATATAATAAATAATTTTTTAATTAAAATAAATGAATAATACAAAAACAATGAATATATTAAAATAAATTATACCTTTTTCTGATGTTATATGACATCAAATTAAAGAAAAAAAAAGTAAAAAAAAAAAAAAAAGCATAAAAAAAACATAAAAAAAAGTTAAAAAAAAAAAAAAAAGCATATAAAAAAAGCATAAAAAAAAAAAGCATAAAAAAAAACATAAAAAATTTTATCATAATACTTTTTATATTTTTTATCTAAATATAAATAGACAAGAATAGGAATGAAAAAAATTTATAAACAAGAAGAAATATAAAAAATATCAACATTTTTGCATACATAAAACTTAATATATATTTAAATTTCAAAACAACTGCCATCATTATAAAGTTTAAGAAAAATGTTTTTGAAGTTTTTATTTTAGTAATATTTTTAAATAATACTAGTAGTAATAATAATACTTTATATTATAAAATATTAAAAAATGAATAATTATATATTATATAAAATTTTCAATCCAAGCATTAAATATTTCTTTGGTAATATTGAAAGGTTATTCAACATTAACAAAAATTATATCATTCAAATAAAAAAAATAAAAAAGATAATAATATAATAATTAAAATAACTAAAAAAAATCTATTATAATATGTTATTATATTATTATATATATATATATATATAAAAACATTTTATTATATTAAGGAAAAATATTTTTATTCTATTAAAGAAAAATAGAATATTACTCTATTAGATACATATAAAAACTAAGGCGTAGAATAAATAAATAAATACAATAATTAATAAAGATCAATTTCATACAAAATGTTGTGGATTAAAGAAAAAACCTTAAATACTTTGATATATATGTAAAAAAATATTATTATGTTTCTACTTTATAAAAAAATCTAAGAATTTTATTGGTTAAAATATGCTAATTAATTTAATTTTATTTAATTTTAGATTTCTTTTTATTTATAATAATATTAAAATATAAAACAAATTTAATTTTACTTGTTAAACATTCATGTGAAACTTTTTTTAAAATTAAGATATCATGACTTGGAAATAAAATGAAACATAATTGTTTATTTTTCATCATTAAATAATAAACGACATCTAAATTATTTACAGTTTTTTTTATTTCCTTCCTTAATTTTTTCGTTCTTTTCTCTGTCAAATATTTCGAAAATAACTTCAATACTTTTATATAACTTTAATTATTTAATTATTATAAGTTATTTGAAAATAAAAAAAATCATAAAATATATTAGTTAAAAATATTAAATCTTCATTTTTATATTATTAATTAAAATATATTTATTAATTTTTATATATATATGTTTTATATATTAATTAAATAGTATTTATTATGATATAAAATATTACAAGAAAAAATTAAAATAAATAATAAATTTCCATAGAAATTATAGTTTTATAATTAATTTTGATAATTATAAAAGTAGATGAATTTTATTATTATTATTTTTGTTTTTTAACATATTTATTTCTTTATTTTAATATAAAAAAAGATAAAAAGATTTTTTTAATATTTAACTTAATCATAAAAAATTTATTAAAAAAAAACTTTTTTTAATAAATTTTAATTAAAAAAAAATTTTTTTTTTGGAAATAAATAATAAATAAAATAAGTTGTCTATTTTTTTATTTATTTATTTACTTATTTATTTATTTATTTTAAAAAATAAAAATTATTAGTAGTAAATAATCATTAACATTTAAATTAAGTTACAAATTTAAATGGCTTTATATCCTTTAAAAAATAGAATATTTTTTTTTATTTTTTAAATTAATAATATAAATATATTTATCATTAACAAAATAATAAGTATTAATAATAAACTTTTTTAATAAATAAATACTTATATCATTTTAAAATATATCAATTTGTATTATATTTTTTTTAATACTACATAGAAAGCATTTCAAAGTTTTATTAATAATAATTATATTTTGCCTTTAATTTATAAGAAATAAAAAAAAATTATTATCAATATAATATTTATATTAAAATAAAAACGATATTCTTTTAGAAGAAATAAATAAAATAACCAATTATAAAAATATATAATAAAAATATTCTTGTAAATCATACATCAATATTTTTTAAATCTATTCTAATATAATTATTTAATATAATAATAATTAAACATATTTTACAATTCTTAAGAATAATAATAATAATATAACAAAAAAAAAAGTAAATTCCTTCATCTCAATATTTCAACAAATAACTATATAATCATTAAATTTCTATAAACCAAAGTTTCACCATAAAAAATCCAATAAATAGAAATATATTTTAGTTAGTTATGTGGAAAATCATATTAAGTGCAGTGGCACCAGTATTTATAATATACATGTTTAAGAAAAAAAGCACATCTGAAAAAGAAACTATACCAACTTTTGAAGGTAACTATTATATATATATGTTTTTTTTTTTTTTTTACTATTAAATTGTTTAATAATTATATCTATATATTATTTAATATCTATAATTAGTATTAGATATTTAATAAATGTTAATATTGTAACAATTTTTTTTTCTATTAAATTTTTCAATATTATTATTATTTTTAAAAATTATTAATATTAATAATAATTATTATTTTTATTGTTTCTTCCAATAACGTTATTACTTCATATATTTATTTATAATATATTTAATATATATTTAAAGAGGATGAAATTATACAAAAAAATCAAACATACATTACTATCAATAATTTACAACATAGAGTTGTTTACATTTCACATATGATGAAAGGAAATGTTCCTACTATATTGTTTATCCACGGCTTAGGAGGACAAGTAATTTAAAAATAAATACTTTTTTTTTTTTTAAATTTTTTATTTATTTATTATTGTTAATAAAATTATATATTAATATATATTAATAATAAATAATTTAAATATATTTTATCAAATATATTTTTCTTCTTTCAAAAAAAAAAAAAAAAAGATTTCACAATGGACTAGTTTAATTAAACATTTTTCTAATACAGCTAATGTATTAGCAATGGAACAAACTGGACATGGAAAAAGTGAACCTTCTTCAGAGTATGTCAAATGATAATTTTAAAAATATATAATAATAATATATTATATAATTTTTCATTTTATTATTAATTATTTTAAATATCTTTTTAACAATATAATTTACTTTTTTTTTTTTTTTCAATTAAAAATAATAATAAAAGTTATTCGTGTTATAGTACAGATAGATTTGTAAGTGACTTGAATCAATTATTGACTTTTTATCCAAATGATAATTTTGTTTTAGTAGGACATTCTTATGGTTGCTGTTTAGCAACTTTACTTGCACTTAAAGAAAATAATCCAAAAATAAAAACTATCATTTTAATATCACCTGTTTTTGGTATTCCAAAATACCAACAATATCTAAAAAAATTAATAAGAATTGTTCCTGATGAAATTATTAAAATTACAAGAAAAAAGGATAAAGAAGGAGGTATTCATAGTCCATCTGTAAATCGTTTTATACATCCAACAGCATCTGATGATTTAAGATATAAACAACTTTGTTGGAATTCTCAATCAACCATTTCATCATTTAAACGTACACTTTATGGTATGCGATTTCCAACTTTAGAAGAATATAATTCTATCACTATACCTGTACTTCTTATTGGAGGAAAAGATGATCAAGTTGCCCCTATATCTAATATTACAAAAATTAAACAAGTTATACCATCAAAACAACTTCTTTCTGATCCATATATTATTCCTAATTCAGGACATCAAACTATCATAGAAAAGCCACAATTAGTAGCGGCTTTTATTCAAGAATTTGTTATTAAAAAAGTAGGATTAACAGATATGGATGCTAAAGTTCAAATTCTAAAAACAGCAGATATGGATAAGTGGAGTCTTAAGGTAGAAAATAAAATAAAATAAAATAAAATAAAATAAAATATAAATTATTATATTATACTAAATTATATATATTTATATGAATAAGTAAAATTATTTTTATTTTTATAAATATTAATTTTAATTATTATATATTATACTATATTATATTATATTTATTACTATTCCTTTGTTATCATATTATATTATTATTGTTATTTTATTATTATAATTATTATATTATGAAATAGAATTATGATAAATGGAAGAAAAAAGTTTCAGTATCAGATGTTATGCCTCCTTCAAAATTTAGAGGTATGAAAGTTATGCGCCAAACTGATAATGAACATTGTCCAAAAGTTTTTTCTGAAAAATATCCAAACGTAGGTATGGTTATTGATTTAACTAAAGATACACCACCTTATGATTCAGCTGATTTAGAATCAAGAGGTGTTATCTATCGTAAAATAGCAACAGTTTCAAAAATACCACCACCAAAAAAAATTGTTCGTACTTTTATTGATATTGCTAAAAACTTTTGGAATAAAAATCCAGATAAAGAAATTGCAGGTAATAATTATTAACAAAAATTTTTTTTTTTTTTGTTTTTTAAATTAATAAATATTAAACAAAGTTACAATATATATTCATTCATTTATTTTTTTTTTTTTTTTTTTTTTTTTTTTTTTTTTTGTATTATTATTATTATAATTATTATTTTTATTATATTTATAATATAGTACATTGTCATTATGGAACAAATAGAACAGGATTTTTAATTGCCTGTTATTTAATAGAAATCTATAAATTACCAATTCAAGAAGCTATAGATATATTTGCTAAATATAGACCAAATGGAATTAAGTAATATATATATTATTATTATGCTAATAAAATTTTTATATTTATATTTTTTTATTATATATAATTATTAAAATATTTATATCAATATAAATATATTATAATATTTACCCTAATATTAATAGACATATACATTTCGTGGATGAACTTTATTTAAGATATTCAGAATATGAAAAAGATAAAAATTAAAATTAAAATTAAAATTAAATACGTAAAAAAAAAAATAAAAAAAAACAATTTTACCATTTATATAATATAAAATATATTTTACAAATACAAGAGATGCATTAATTAAATATATAATATAATAATATAAAATATAATTATTTCCAATATTCCAATACACTTATAATACTTTTTTTTTCTCTCTCTCTTAAACGTTATCATTTCATTTAGGTGGTATCAACATACATTAAAATAAAAATCGTTATACATTTTTAACATATAACCATTTATAGTTTTTTTCTTAAAAAAAATTATACCTCAATATTTAATATTTTAATTATTATTGTATAAAATAGTAATGATGATAATAATAATAATAATAATATTTAAATATTCAAAAGCACATAACATATTAAATATATAAAAAATATAAAAAAAATTAAAAAAAAAAAAAATTAAAATAATTTTACGAATAATAATAATATTTAAACATATATATTAATTATATATAAGTATTATCATCTTTTATATTTTGTTTTTGTTTATTTATCTTTACAAAAGCATTAATTATCCTACCAAATAATACATTATTATTATCATTTCTATTGTAATTGTTATTATTATTGTTATTTATATTCTACATTTTTACGTAATAAATGTAAACAACATCACTTTTTTTTAATATTTAATGTTATTATATTATTATATAAAATAAAGTAAAATATAATAATATAAGTATATAATATAATATTATATAATAATAATAATGACCATATAATAAAATAATTAATAAAAAATTAAAAAAATAAAAAAATAAAAAAATAATAATAATAAAAATAAAATAGTTGTTTTGTTTTTTATTGTTAAAAAAAATATAAAATTAAAATTGTTTTACTACTCTTTATTGTCTTATAAAAAAAAAACTATAGTTTTCAATTATTTTTATTCATGTTATTTTTTTTAGGGTAAATTATTTAAACACTCGATCCACAACACAATATTAATATTATCTATTATAATTATTATTAATAATAGTAAAAAAAGAATAATAAATATTAATAATAAATAATAATAATAAATAATAATAATAATAATAATAATAATATAAAAAAAAAGAATATCATGTTACTTGTGTGATATTACAGAAAAATATAAAAATTAACTGATTAAAATATTCTGTGTGTCTTTAATTAATTAATTTTTAATATTAATAATTATTAATAATTATTAGTATTTGATTATTCCCTAAACAGAAAATTTAGTGTTTTCTTTTTATGATTAATTTTTTTAATTTAATATTTTATTTATTTTTGTATCAATATATTATAAAAATATAAAGATAAATTATTATATAAATATAAATATTAATATTTAATAATTTTATATATTTTGGAGAATTATACAATATAAATATTATATATTAACATTATACACATAATATATTCTAATAAATAAAAAAATTTTTATGATTCAATTAATCAAAGTTAACAGATTTTTACATAATTATTATGTTATTAATTTAATTATTAATAATTAATACTAAATTAATATTTATTATTTAATATATATTATTTTATATTAATTATTATTATTTATTTATTTATTTATGTATTTATTTATTTATTTATTTATTTATTTATTTATTTATTTATTTATTTATTTATTTATTTATTTATTTATTTATTTATTTATTTATTTATTTATTTATTTATTTATTTATTTATTTATTTATTTATTTATTTATTTATTTATTTATTTATTTATTTATTTATTTATTTATTTATGTATTTATTTATTTATTTATGTATTTATGTATTTATTTATTTATTTATTTATTTATTTATTTATTTATTTATTTATTTATTTATTTATTTATTTATTTATTTATTTATTTATTTATTCTTAATAATAAATGATTTAATCTTATTTAATTATTTAATATTAAAATAAAAATAAAATTTATTATGTATTATAAACAAAATACTTAATCAAATCAGGTAAAAACAATCCAAATTTGAATGATTAAATTATTTGTAATTTTTATATTACTTTTTTATTTCTATTATTTTTTAATAGAAGAAATTTTAGAATTTTAATTTAATAATAAAGTTTTTTTTTTTCTTTTTTTATTTAATAATAAATCTTTATATTTAATAAATAGACCAGTATATTATCAAATAAATAATAATAATATATATAATAGGTAAAAAAAAATAAGAAAATATAATTAACAAAAATAAAATTATTCTTTCTATATATCCTTCTAACTTTGTTCCTTTTTTTTTTTTTTTCTATTCAATATATATATATATATTTATTAACAATATAATATCATTTTAAATCACATTATAATAAATATATATAATAAAAAAAACGAAATCAATAAATAATAATAAAATAAAAATAAACAATACAATAAAAATATAATTTAATAACAAACAAAATAACAATAAATAAATAAATAAATAAAAACTTTGGAAAAAAAAAAACTTTATATAATAATAATAATAATAATAATAATAATAATAATAAATAGAGTAAAATGATTGATTTATTTACTATTTTAACCAAGGGAGGAATTGTTCTTTGGTCAAAAAGTTTCACAAAAGTTTCAAATAATCCAATTGATTCTTTAATTAAAGATGTTTTAATTAATGAAAGAGGTGATTCAAACAGTTATATTAAAAATGAATATGAATTAAAATGGAAATTCTCAAATGAAACCAATTTAATATTTGTTGTTAGTATTATATTTTATTTTATTTTATTTTATTTATTATTTATATATATATTATACCACAAACAATTAAAATTGTCATAATTTCAGTATAAAATTTTAAATAATTAAACCGGATAAGGAAACTTAAAAATTTAATAATAATAATAATAATAATAAAATCAACAATCATAAATTTTATTTGATGTTTATAACATTTCCATAAAAAAATGTTATAATTGGATTCAAATGATACCAACAATAATTGTATATATTAAATAAATTATGTATTTAATATAATATTAAAATTTTAAAAATGATAAAGTTATGTTACATTCAATATAAATATAAATATAAATATAAATATAAATATAAATATAAATATAAATATAAATATAAATATAAATATAAATATAAATATGAATTTAAGATATCAAATTTCATCAATTTTACGAAAAGAGTATAAAAACATAATTAAAAAAAAAAAAAGATAATGATAAAAAAGAAAAAGTAAAAAAGAAAAGGAAATAAATAAATAAATTGAAGAACAAAAAATTCACTAATTTTATTATTGCTTCTGTCAAGATATATACCAATGTATTATGAATAGTTAAAATTAGATTTTAAATTTTAATTTCGTTTTTTTTTGTTTCATATGAAAAACAATTTTATATTTCATTCTTTATTATTATTATTACTCAAATGAAAAAGAAAAAAAGAAATACTTATTCGTCATGAATATAAGTATAATAACTATATACATATCTTGTTTTTTTAAATATTATTATAAATTATAATTAGGTTGTTTATCAAAAAATTATTCAATTAACTTACGCTGATGAATTATTAAGTGCAACACAAAAAGCTTTCATGAAAAAATATCCAGAAGAAGTTCAAAATCCACTTGATTTTGATGAATTCGAATTCGATGATGAATTTACCAACTTATTAACTAAAATTGAAATGAAAGATAATGAAGTAAATATAAATAAATTTATTAATTATATAATAAAATTAAAAATTAACCGAAAAAAAAAATAAATAAATAAATATTAATATGCTAATAATAATAATAGCAGAACAAATTAAAAAAAAAAATTCAATTATTAATATATATATATTTATTTTATTATATATTTTATCCATATAATATATTGAACTATATCAAATTAATTACTATTATTTCAAAATAAATAAATAAAATTTTTCTTTCAAATTAAAATATAAAAAATAATTATAATAATAATAATAATAACAATTTAACAATTTATAGGCTAAAAAGAATAAGGTTCAACGTTCATTCAAGGATACTGAAGCTTATCTTTCTACTCGTGAAGGTTCACAAAAGAAATTAAGTGGTATGTTTATAAAATAATACAATCATTTTATATTATTATATATATATGAATAAATAATCTTTAATTTAATACTGTAAAATAATATATTTTTATTATATAAAACATTTATATATATATACTTATATTTATATTTATTATTTTGTAATTCTCATGATAAAAATAAAGGTAAAAACGATGAAAGTAGTAGTGAAGAAGAAATGCCATCACCTACTTTCGCACCAAGAAGTCCAAGAGGAAGAAAATCACCAAAATTCACTAAGAAAACTAAAACTAAGACTCCTAAATCACCAAAATCACCGTAAGTTAAATATAAATCATATATATAATATAATAATATATATTTTATATATTGTAAAAATACTAATATATTATGTATATATAATTAACAAAATTAATAAAAAAAAATGAAAAAATGAATATATAAATAAAATAAATAATAAATAAATTATGTTTATAACAGAAAGAGAATAAGAAAATGGGAAGGTCAAGTTACAGCAGAAGAAGCTGAAGCTTTAGATTTCAGTAAAAAGGATGAAAATGAAAGATCTATTTCAGCCGAACATTTAGTAAATATATACTATAATAATTTATATATATATTAATATTTTAATAAATTATAATAAATAATAAATAATAAATTTATAAATTTATAACGTATTTATAATGTATTTTAAATAATAATAATAATAATAATAATAATAATAATAATATTAATAATAATATATAAAAAAAAGGTTGATCGTGAAGCTATGGGACAAAGAAATAAGGATGGTGTATATGATGTTGATGAAATGCAAGAAGAATCTGATGAATCTGATGAATTTGATGAAAATTCCGAAAAACAACCAACTGGAAAAGTTTATAACTTCTTTAAGAGTATTACAGGTCAAAAGGTTATTACTGAAGAAGATTTAGATCCAATTCTTGTTAGTATGAAAGAACATTTAATTAATAAGAATGTTGCAGCTGATATTGCTGCTCATTTATGTAATTCTGTTTCAAAAGGTTTAATTGGTAAAAAAGCAGGAGGTTGGAAAGGTGTTTCAAATCTTGTTAAACTTGAAATGGAAAAAGCTTTAAAAAGTATTTTAACTCCAAGAACTTCAACTGATGTTCTTCGTGATATTTTTGCTGCTAAGAAGAAGGGTAGACCTTATTCTATTGTATTTGTTGGTGTTAATGGTGTTGGAAAGGTAAATTTAGAATAAAAATTAAAAAAATAAAAAAAAAAAGAGTAAAAAAAAAAAAATAAAAAAAATAAAAATAAAATTATATAATTGAATCTATTAGATATTATATACAATTAAAATTATTGTACCTTTTAATACTAATATACATATATATATTATTTATATATTATATATATACATATTATTATATTTATAATATAATATATAACATATAATACCTATAAAAATATTATTTATATCTTTAGTCCACTAATTTATCTAAAGTTTGTTTCTGGTTATTACAAAATAAATTGAGAGTTTTAATTGCTGCTTGTGATACTTTCCGTTCTGGTGCTGTTGAACAACTTCGTGTTCATGCTAGAAATTTACGTGCTTTAGAAGAAAATGCTGAAGTTGATTTATTTGAAAGAGGTTATGGTAAAGATTCTGCTGCCATTGCTAAGGATGCTATCAATTATGGTAAATAATAATTATATAATAATAATAATAATATATAACAATATTAACATAGATAGATAAATAGATAGATAGATGTATAATAATAATTTATAATAATAAAATAACATTATAATATATATAATAAATTTAATTGTTTAATTAATATTATATATTATATACTTATATTAAATTAATAATATAAATTAAAAAAAATTAAAAAAAAATACATATAATAGCTGCCTTAAATAAATACGATGTAGTATTAATTGATACTGCTGGTCGTATGCAAGATAATGAACCATTAATGCGTGCTTTAGCTAAAGTAAGAAAGATTAATTAATAGTTATTATTTGATATATATATATATATTATTTTTATATTAATAATTATTTTTTTTTTCTTATATTAATTTTATATTAACAACTAATTAAATAAATAATATATAGTTAGTTACTGTTAATGATCCAGATAAGATTATATTTGTTGGTGAAGCTTTAGTTGGTAATGAAGCTGTTGATCAATTAACTAAATTTAATCAAGCTCTTAAAGATTTCTCTGGTCGTCAAAATCCAAGACAAATTGATGGTATAATATTAACAAAATTCGATACCATTGATGATAAGGTAAAAATAAATAAATGAATAAATAAATAAATAAATTCTTTATATATATATATATTATTTTAGATAATTTATCAAACCTATTTATTTAATAAAATATTAAATTTATTATTTTATATATATATATATAATATATATTATAAAAAATAATATAATAATATAATAATATATAAAAAAAAATTATTTTTTTTCATCAAAATTAGGTTGGTGCTGCATTATCTATGACATATATTACAGGTCAACCAATTCTCTTTGTTGGTACTGGTCAAACTTATACTGATTTAAGAAAAATGAATGTCAAATCAATAGTACAATCTTTACTTAAATAAAAACAATAATAAAAATTAAAAATTAAAAATAATAATCAATTATTTATATATAAAAAAATAAAAAAAAAAGCATTTAATGAAGATAAAAAGAATACATATACATATAAAATTAAATAATAATTTTTTAATTCTTTTTCTTCAAAAAAAATTTTTTTTATAATAAAATAGCAAACAACAAAGAAATACAATTATTAAAAAAATAATAATAGCACAAATAATAATAATAATAATAATAATAAAAGCAATATTTATCTAATTAAAAAAAAAAAAAAAAAAAGAAAAAAAAAGAAATGAAAATAATAAATTAAAAACTAAATGCTAAAAGTTTTAATTTTTTTTTCTATTTATCTTTTTTTTTTTTTTTTTTACTCTAATAAATATTATAATCATTAAATACTCTTTTCTAATAAATATATAAATTTTTTTAGTAATAATAATACAACAATAATATAAAATAATAATATAAATTAAATAAACCTTTTTTTTTTTTACTTTTTCTTTGCAATTAATAAATATATAATAAAATAAATAATAAAATAAATAATAAAATAAAAAATAAAAAATTAATAAAAATAAAATATAAAAATAAAAATAAAAATAAAAATAAAAATAAAAATAGAATAAAATAAAATAAAAAATTAAGAATTAATGATATATAATATAATATATATATATATATATTTCATTACTTTTCCTTTTTCCTTTTTTAAAAATAATATATTATGTAAAAAAATATAAAAATTTAATTGTTGATATAAGTGATAGAATTATAAAATATATGGTTTTTTTTTTTTTTTTTTCTTGATTTTTTTTAGATTTTTTTCTTCTTTCTTTTTTATTATTATTTTTTTAAAATTTTTGTTTTTTTCTGTTTATTCTGTTTTTTTTTTTTTTTTTTTTTTACTTTTTGTTTTCTTTTTCAATTTTTATTTCATTTTATTTTATTTTATTTCATTTTTATTTTTATTTTTATTTTTATTTTTATTTTTATTTTTATTTTTTATTTTTTATTCCTTTTCATTCTATTTTATCTTTTTTACTTTAACTTTTCTTATTTTGGATTTTTTTTTTTTTGTTGTTAAATTTTGGTTTTCATATATACATATATATATATTCTTTTAAAATATATATATACATATTTTTTTTATTTTTATTTTTTAATTTATATTAATATTTTTTCATACTTATATATAAATATAATATATATAAACACTGATTATATAATATAAATGTAAAATATATTTATAAAAAAATATAACTAAAAAAAAAAATATAATGTATAAAAAAAAATATAATGTATAAAAAAATATATATATAATAAAACAAATTTTATAATATATATAGATATAATAACATATAATTTTTTTTTTTTATAATGAACTGATTTAGATATAAAAATAATAGATTAATAAAAAAAATAAAAGTTATTTTCTCTGATTTTCTGTTTTTTTACTACTGAATAACACATAACACATTCATTCATGTTATTTTACTCTTGTTTTTCTTTTATCATTATTTACTATTATTAAACTCAAAAAATATATGTATGTGTTCATAAATTCAATATATATATATATATATATTGAATTTATGAATATACTTATTGAGTATAATATAAATGTAATAATATAAAGAATACAAAGCATACAAAAACAACCAATACATTATTTAATAATAATCTTTTATTGGCTTTACGTAAAGAATCTAAATAAAAAATAATTTATATTAATATTTATAATATATTATATAATAACATATATAAATAATATATATATATTAAAGTTAATAATTTTTACATTAATATAAAAAATTTTTTGTTTTTTTTAAAAGAATTTTTTGTATTTAGTATTATATATAATATAATATAATATGTATTATGATTGTTGTTATTATTATATTTAAAACTATACCTTGTAAATCCTTAATTTTATCTTCAGAATTCTTATATTTTAATTTATAAGATGAAATCATCAATTCTTTTTCTTGACATTGATGACAATGATGATTAAATATTGTTGCTTTTGATGAGGTTTCATAACTATTACGATTTTCCTCATTATTATTATCATTATGGTTATTATTGGCTGTGTTATTGTTATTATTATTATTACTAATCGATTTATTTCTAGATCTAAGAGAAGAAATAGATGATGATGGATAATTTTGGTTTTGATTTGAATTTTGGTTTTGATTTTGGTTTTGATTTTGATCTTGGTTTTGGTTTTGATTTTGATAGTTATATTTTTTAAGTGAAGGACTATTATAATTTAGTTCATTAAGATTTTTATTATAACCTTGTTCAGGCGAAATATGTAAATCCAAAGCTACTAATAAATCGGTGGTATCATATAAAGGATAATTATTAAGTAAGATTTCTGAATCTAAAATTTCAAGAGCTGTTGGTCTTTCCATTGGATCTGGATTTAATAAACTTTTAATTAACAAAAACTAATTAAATAGTTAAATAATACATATACAAATAAGTATAAATATTATTTTAAATATATAAATATATAAGGATTATATATTATAATATTAAAATAATAATAATATAAAATTTTAATGTATATTTTAAATAAATAAATATATATATATAATAATTAATATATTTAATATATTTAAGATAATAATAATAATAATAATTTAAATATTATTTTATTTAATAATTTAATTAATTAAAATTAAAAATAATTAATAAAAATTACTTCTCTTGGCCATGTTTTAATAAATTCATCTGAAAAATTTCCTTGACGAATATCCATTAAAGTTTTTATTCTTTCCATTCCTGTTGTAAATGGACATAATAATTCAAATAGAAGAATACCTAAAGAATATATATCTGTTTTATTATCATAACAACGATGTTCAGATAATTGTTCAGGAGATGCATATAAATAGGTTCCAGCACCCTTTAATTCATCATCCTCTTGTTCTAAATAACTTGAATCCGTAACAATCTTTTTGGCTAATCCAAAATCACCAATTAAAATATGATGATCTTCTTGAAGGAAAACTATAAATATATAATAAATAAATAAATAAATAAATAAATAAATAAATAAATAAAAATTAATAAAAAGTAATTTATATAGAAATAAAAAAATTTTATTATATTTTATAAAAAATATATATATATATATATGTATATATATTTTCAATTACTATTAGCTGGTTTAATATCACAATGAATAAAACCATTCCAATGTATATGAGCTAAACCTTGAACAATTTGTTTAAAAATTTTTATAACAATTTTACGATCAACAATAGGATTTGAGGAGGTATTTCTTTCCTCTAACCATGCTTGTAAAGTTTGTCCAGAAACAAATTCCATTTGAATTAAAAGAACAGAATAAAGTTTTTTAGAATTTTTATTTTTATTTTTATTTTCAATTCCAATTCCAATTCCAATTCCATTATTATCACTATTATTATTATTATTTGATAATAAATGATTTGTATGATCACCAAATTTATGTTCTATCATCGTTTTCTTATTACGATGATGATATTTCTTTTGATAATCTCTTGAACGACGTTTCTGACATGAACCAGATTTAGATGATGAAGAATCAAAACTTACTTTTTGAGTAGATCGTTGATGACGTAAATTTGGAACACTTTCTAAAATAGATGAAAGTCTATTTAAATTATTATTATTATTATCATTAAAATTTTGATAATTATCATTATTATTCCTATTATTCAATATTAATGAAGTAGAGGTCGGTTTCGTAAAAGTTCCAAAATCATCTTTTTTATCATTACTATTGAAAAGTTTATCATTTTCAATAGGATTATGATGAGATAATGATAAAGAAAAGGAAGTTTTAATATTATTTTCCCTATTATTATTAATTAATCTACTTTTACTATTTTCACTATGACTAAGACTACTAGATAAAATAGATTCTCTTTTAACTGGTATAATTATTTTCTTTTTTGATACATCAAGAAAACTATTCGTTTCATTTGATGTTAAAGTCGATGGTGTTGATGCTAATTTATTTAAGGAATTTGATATATTAGAAGTAGTATCACTTATGTAAGAATTACTATTATAATTATTATCAATAACAGAAAAGGAAGGTGAACTAGATTGACGATATTTTTGAATAGGATCTATAGGTGAATATTTTGATTTTAATTTATTACTATCTTTTTCTAAATCATTTCTTAAATGTGGTAAAACAATATTATTAAAAGTTAAAGATACTGGTTTTTTATCATCTTGGTTTAAATAATTTATCTTTCTTTTCTTTAAGGTATGAATGAATAAACCTATAAAATAAATATATACATATAATATATTATAATATTATTAGTTATATAATATAATATAATATAATATAATATAATATAATATTGTTAGTTTTATAATATATATATAATATAATATATTATCAATCAATAATTTAATTTAATAAATTTATAAATAGAGATATTATAATTATTAAAAAAAATAATAATAATAAAAAAAAAAAAAAGTCAAAAAATTTTCATTTTTTGAAAAATAATTACTATCATTCTTCCTAGAAGATTTTTTCTTTTGACCATGTTTTAAATGTTTTGAATTGTTTTCTTTTAAATCATTTTGTATAGATGAATTAGATGTGAAAGATGATTTTTCCTCATTATTATCCTCAAAAGATATAATAAAAGAATCTTCAGTTAATTGATCACATGTTTTATCTATATTATTATTATTATTATTATTATTATTATTATTATTATTATTATTATTATTATTATTATTATTATTAATTATTATTATTATTAAATATTAATTATTTTAATATATATATTTTATTATTAACTATTTATAATATTTATGATAATTATTGTATAAAGTTATTATTTACCATTTATCTTAATTTTAGGTTGTTTTAAATCTTTTTTATCTAATTCCAAAGATTTATTTTTTTCATTCATCTTTTCATAATTTTCTTGAATTTTCTTAATATCTTCTTTACTATTACTAGTATCAATATCTATATATATATCATTACTACTATTATTATTAGTATTTCTTTCAAAAACAATTTCAAAACCATCACTATCATTATCCGAATAATCATGAGTAGTTTCATCTGGAGCAAAATCAAAAGGAATATCAATATTTCTTTGTTGTTGATATTGATAATCTAATAATCCTATTTCTTTCTTTCCTTCTTGACTATGATTATTATATTCTATTCTTTTATTGGATAGATTAATATGACGTTTATCAATTTCTAATGATGATGATGTTAAATCTTGACTTAATAATAATTCACTTTCTTCATCACTATCAATACTAATTTCACTTTCACTTTCACTCTCACTTTCACTTTCACTATTACTATCACTACTACTACTTTCACTTTCACTTTCACTTTCACTTTCACTTTCATTTTCACTTTCACTTTCATTTTCACTTATGTTATATACACCTTTATTCATTTGATTTTTATTTTTATATTTACTCTTAGTTTTATTTGAAATATTAATTTCATTATTGTTAATATTTTCAATTCCCTTTTTATTAATACTTCCATTTTCATTTTCAATCTCACTATCACTACCACTGATTTCATTATCACTTTCACTATGATCATTATTAGTAATTGAATTTAATTCATCAGAGGAATCATTTGAAAATAAATCGGAATCATTAAATTCATCATCAGAACCACTTTCAGTAATTTCTAATGCTTCAATCCATGCACCATGATATCTTACAATATTAGGGTGATTAGATATTCTTGCAAAAGTTTTAACTTCTTGTATAATACGAATATCTTTAGAAGATAGTGTATTAATAGGAAATTTTGAAGTTGCATCACTTAAACTTGTGGAAGCTGACATATATCTTCTATGACATCCTCGACGTAATGTACCATTAATATTATTAGTATTATTGGTATTATTGTTATGATTAGTATTAGTATTATTATTAGTATTATTATTATTAGTATTAGTATTATTATGTATATTCGTATTATTAGTATTAGTATTAGTATTAATATTATTAATATTTGTATGATGGGATTGTAACGACGTATTTACATCTATATTTTTTATATTTTTATTAGTATAAATATTATTATTATTTTTATTATTATTATTATAATTATTATTATTATTAATTCGGTTATTATCGATAGAAAAATTTGATAATGATAAATTATTTTTTGATAAATAATTATGAGAAAGAGTAGAAGGAGAAGTAGGTGGTGGTGGTGGTGGTGAATTAAAAAATTCAGAATTCATAACACATTCCATAGTATTTTTTGGATCACATTCAAGTTTAATTTTCTTAATAGCATAAAATTGACCATCAAGTTTATTTCTAACTTGAAATACAGAACCAAAACCACCCTTACCTAATTGAGTAATTTCTTCAAATTCATTTTGATACCTAGAATAAGTAGTTTTATTTAATTTATTCTCATTATTCTCATTTTCTTCTTCTATAGTTTGCATTTGCTTTAAAGGTGATGTATAGAATGAAAAATTCTGAAATGATGATGGAATATAAGCAGGAATAACTTCAATTTTTTCCTTTTTTATAGGAAGAGATGAAGTTGGCGTGTAGGTAAATTTAAAATCTTTTTTATTACTATTGTTTTTGTTGTTGTTGTTATTGTTATATAAATAATCTTGTTTCACACTAGAAAGAATAAATGAATCTTCATCTGCATTGTCATCTTCCTCAAATTTCATGATATCATTATAATCACCTTTATTATTTTTATCTTTTTCCACTTTCTCTTTCAAATTTAAAAAACTATTATTTTCATTTTCATCTTTATCATTATCATCATTTAATTCTTGAATATTATCATTTATACCTGAGTGAAAAGGTTTAATAATATTCTTTAGAGTAGAATTATTCTTTTTTAAATTGTTTATTTTTCTAACCAATGAATTTTCTTCAGTGGTCTCACTATAGTTATTTAGTGTTATTTTTTCATTATTCTCATTCTTCTTATCAGAACTTTGACTTAATTTTAATATGGACTGAATAGAAAATTTGGTAAGAGGTGTAGTTGAAGCTGAATCACTTCGACTTGTTTCCACAAAAGTTTGATTTTGATTTTGATTTTGATTTTCCTTATCGTTAATATAATTATTACCATCAAAAAATTTTGTTTTTGTTGGTTGATTGGATTGACTTGATTTAACTTGTGATATAATAAAACTAGTAGAAAAAACAATAAGATAAGTTTTTCTATCTTCAATAAGGAAATCTCTTGAAAAAGAACTTACTAAAATATTAGCTGGAAACGTCTTACCATCTTTTTTAAGTCCATATACAAAATGAGTTGTATCTAATATAGAAGATGGATCTGTTTTTAATTGATATAATATATTATTTCTATAACGATTTGTTAATAAAACATCAAAAGTCTTCTTTTCAATCTAAAATATTTTTTTATATTAATATTCAAATACAATATAATCAAATATTAATATTCATATAAAAAAAATTATTATTTTAATAAAAAAAAATAATTTTAATAAAATGTTAATGAAATTAATGATAATAAAAATTGTATTATATATAGAATCTTATTATAAAAATTAAAAAAAAAAAAAAATACACATGAACATTATTGCATAAACTTTAATATATTATAAATAAAATACAAGCATATGCATATTATGTTTTTCTTTTTTTCTTTTTTTCTTTTTTTTTTTTCTTTATTATTATTATTATTATTCATCTTCATTAATAATTAATAAAAAAAACTTACTAGTTCATTATCTGTCCAACCAAAAAGTCTGGAAGCTTTTGAATTAATTTTTAATATTATACCGTTTTTATCACATATAGCTATAGCTTCGGGTATAGAATTAAGTGTATTAGATACTAATTTGTTTACTATTGAACTTGTTGTTTTAAAACTATTAATGGTATTTTCATTTTTTATTGTTGATAATAACATTAAATATTTTTACAAAAAAAATTATTTATATTTATTGCCAACGTTTTTTTTATTATAATTTTTAAATCAAAAAATATAATAAAAACGAATATAGATATAAAAATTTTTATATATATAAATTTTTAAAAAAAATTTTTTTTAAAAAATATGATAATAATTATTTATTTTATTTTTTTTATTGGTTTTTATAAATATTTAAATATGTTCTATTTATTTTATTATTATTATTATTATTATTATTATTATATTTATTCCTTTGTTTTTGTATATTTAACTATGATTAGTGCTGATATTTTTTTAATTAAAATGATATAGATTTTTTTATTTATTTATTTATTTATTTATTTATTTATTCTTTATTTATTTATTTATTTATATAATTTTTAAAATACTTCATAATAAATAATAAACGGTATATTTATTTCTATCAACAAATTATTTTATTATTTATTATGAAAATTATAATTTCCCAATAAATGAAATAAAAATAGTTAAATAAAAACTGTTTAATTTATTTATCTTTTATTATATTGAAATTTCTTTTTTTTTTTTTTTTTTTTTATTTATTTATTAATTCGTATAAATTTCTTTTTATACTTTTTGCCTTTAATTTTTTTAAATTTATTTAATATACAAATATACAATTATATACAGATATACAATTATACAATTAATTTAAATTTCTTTAAACTATTATATATACATTAAACAAAATATTATTGTAAAATGTTTTTCGTTGATTTTACGTTTTTAAAAATATGGTATTAATATAGTTTGTTTGTTTGTTTTATGGGTTTCTTATACATATGTTTTCTAATTTATAACTATATATTATTATACATACAATATTTGTTTTTATCTTTTTTTTATTGAAGAATTTTTCCATTCAATTAATCATTGAAATAAAAAAAAAGGGAAAGTTAAAATAAAGTAACTATAAAAAAAAAATAAAAAAATAAAAAAGTAAAATAATATATAAATTTATATGTATGTGACTAATAGAGAAAAAAAAAAGAAAAAAAAAGATAATTAAAATATTATAAAATTATAATATAAATATAAAAAATAATATATATTATAGTAATATTATGATTTAATTGTCTTTTATTTTCTTTATGAATTCTATATTTAACTAGTTATGATTTGTTATGCATAAATAACATATATATACTAGTAATTGAAATATCTTTTATATATAAAGTTTTCTTTATTTCTTTTTTTTTTTTTTTCTTTTAAATAAATTGTTTAAAATCAATATAAAAAAAAAAGAGAGAAAAGGTTTTACGTTATTTATTATTAAATAAATTTTATTTATAAAAAAAAAAAAAGGTAAAAAAAAAGAAACAAAGAAAAAAAGAAAAAAAGGGAAAATAGAAACACTATTAAATAGAATTCTTTTTTTATTATAATAAAATATATTAATTTAATAAAATAAATATTTATTATATTATTATTATAATTTATTATTAAAAAAGTTTAAAAATAATATTAAAAAAACGTCCCATAAAAAAATTAAAAAAAAAATATATAAAAAATTATAAATTAATAAATAATTAAATAATTAAATAATACTTACTATTATTTATTATTTATTATTAAACAATATAAAAAATAGAAATATTAAAAAAATAGAAAACAAAATATATTATATTAAAAAAAAAAAAGGATGTATTTTAAATAATTATCTATATTATTTTATTATTGATTATTATTATTATTATTATCAAATAATAATAAAAAGTATCTTATAATATTAATTATTAAATAATTATTAATTATTAAAATCTATTAATAATTATAATTACTGTTATTAATATTAAATGTTATTATAATTATATATAATAATTATAATAAAAATATAAAGTAGAGAAAAAAAAAAAGAAAAAAAAAAAAAGAAAAAAGAAAAAAAAAAAAAAAAAGAAATAAAAATGAATATATAGATTAAGATATTAATTAAATTTAATTAAAAAAAAAAAAAAGAATTCTTGTATAATTAACAACTATCATTAGTTAATCTTTTTTAAAATATCAAATATTAAATAATAAACTTTTTTATATGTAATTTAATAAGAAATTATAAAAAAATATTGATTCTGATTAATATTGACTACTACATTCATCATCCATTAATATAATCTAAAAACAATATATAAATAAATTAATAAAATACATCTGAAAAAAAATTATTTTATATAATAATGATTTATAATTTCAATAACATAAAAAATATTCAAAAAAAAAAATTAATAATAATTAAAATTAATAAAATTTTAAAAAAAAAAAAACTTTAATTCTTATAGTATATGCAATTAAAATTTATTAATTGAAAAAATCCTCCTTTTTTAATTTTTTTATCGTTCAAAAAAAAAGAATATTATAATCAAAAAAATTGTTATGTAGTAATTTCTTATAATTTCTTTATTAAAAGCAGAGTACTAAAAATACAATAAAATATTATTTGTTATACTCCTTTAAATATCATACTATATTATCCAAATTATACAAAGTATTTTAATAATTAATGATATCATGATAATTTAATAATATATATATTTTTGGTATAATTTATATTATAAAAAAATAGATTTAATTATTGAAAACAGTATAATTTTATATAAAAAAGGTTTTTTAACTTTAAATAATATAACTTAATGATTAGAATGATATGTCTAGTGTTTTTCATTATCATCTACTATATTTAAAATTAATCTTAATTTCCTATTAAGGTTATATAGAAAATTAAATTAATGGCTAAATAATAATTAAAAAAAAACAATTAAAAAAATAATACAATAAAGTAAGAATTCTGTTCTATGATAAAACTAAATCAATTAGAAAATATATAGTGTAATAAATTAAATTATAAAATCTTGGTATATAGTAATAATCTAAATAATAATAATTAAATATTTATTTATATTAATATTCATTTAAAAACATTTATTATTATAAATAATTTTTCTTATCATTATATAAAATTATATTTAAAAAATGAAAAAAAAAATTAAACAGTCATAATAATATAATCAAAAAATAATCAAGAAATCAAAAATAACCAAAAAAACAATTTCCCATTTCATTTTTTCTTTTGCTTTTTCTCTTCATTAAAATTTTTTATTTATTGAAATTTTAAAATTTTTTAATTTTAAATTTTAATTTATTAATTTATTCCTATATATATAATAGAATTATCTTCTATTTTATTTTATTATATATTTATAATATATTATTATATAAACTTGTATATATAATATTAAATAGAAAAAAAAAGGTGTGACAATAAAATTAAATTATTACTGTAATATATTACAAATTGAATTGTAATATAGTAAATATATGTACATATTTATAGTGTAATATATGTTGTATTAATTAAAGAATATATTTATACATTAAAAAAATGTATAAGCTCTATTTTTTATTTTTTTATTTTTCTTTTCATTTTATTATTATTATATATTTGTTTATATTATTATTATTATTAATAGTAATAATAATAATAATATAAACAAATACCTTTTTTTATTTTTTTTATTTAATTATATGAGTAAGTCTTATTTATTTATTTATTTATTTATTTATTTATTTATTTATTTATTTATTTATTGAAACCATTTATTTATTTATTTATTTATTTATTTATTTATTTAATTTATTTATTTAATTTATTTATTTATTTATTTATTTATTGAAGCCATTTATTTATTTATTTATTTATTTATTTATTTATTTATTTATTTATTTATTTATTTATTTATTTATTTATTTATTTATTTGTTTATATTATTTATTTATTTACGCTATTTGTTTATTTATTTAAGCCATTTATTTATTTATTTATTTAAACTATTTATTTATTTACGCCATTTAAATACAGTTTATATCTTTTATACTTTTATCTATTGAATTATCACTTGATAAATTTCATAAAAATTTCATATTCTATACTATCTCAAATAACATAATATATAACAAATGATAACATAATATATAATAATGAATGATATTATTATAGAAATAGAATATTATTATGTAGATATAACACATTGTACTTTTATATATTATCAAAAATATTATATACTGTTATCTTATAATAATAATCATACCAATTTCCCAATATTTTATCTTATAAAATGTAAATATATGATAAATAATCATGAAAATAAATAAATAAATAAATAAATAAATAAATAAATAAATAAATAAATAAATAAATAAATAATTATATAAAAAAAAACATTTCTATATATTAAATTTTAAATAATTTAAAATTTGACCACATGATGTTATATTAATTATTTCCTTTTTTGGTATAATATAAATTAAAATTAATTAATTAAGAAAAATTTTTTGAAAATTGAAAATAACCAAGAAAAGAAAAGTTTCTTTACAACAATCATTATTAAAAATTTATAATAAAAAAAATTAAAATATATATATATTTATATATAAGAATTATGTTTTAAATTTATATTTCAATAAAATATCTATCTTTTTTTTTTCTTGAAAAATATATCATAATAAAATAAATATACTATAAAAAAATATTCTATATTACAGCGTACATAGTCCAGATAATTAAAATATCCTTAACTTATTATATATATATAAAATATACATAATATTTTTCTAAGAATTATGAATTATTATATATTTCGTGAAATAATGATAAAAAATTTGATTTTTGTTAATAAAAGTTTATGATAATTTTCCCCCATCATTTATTCCTCTTGAATCAATAATAACATATATTAAATTGTTGTTTTATATTAGTGTTATTGTAAATGTTGTTTGTTGTTATAATTACTGTTGTTTGTTAAAATTGTTGATGAAAAATTGAACAATGCATAAATAATATAAATAATATAATACATCCACATTTTTAATAAAAAAAAATATTAATAAATATAATAAATATAATAATCATAAATAAATAAATAAATAATTTGTAATATATATTATATATAAAAGGGACTATTTTTTTTTTTTTTTTTTTTTTTTTTGCAATTTTTAGTTTAAAATTGTTTACATAATCAAAATAAAAATAAAAATAAAAATAAAAATAAATAAATTAATTGAAATATAAATATTTTTATTTATAAATATAAATATAAAAAAATGTTTGTATACATTATTTTAAATTTTTTATATGTTGTATACATTAAATAAAAATCTTTTAATACTTTCGATAATTATATTTATATTATATTAACAACATCCATATACTTTATTTTTTATCTATCTTCAATTGACTTTGATATATTACATTTTGTTTTCTATATAACATCTTTGATATATCTTATATCTAAATATAAAACAAAATTTATCATAAAAAATAAATATAATATTTTTTTTAAAGCAGTGATAAAAAAAAAATTCCATATATTATTATTTAATATTCATAGAAAGTAATTATTGATATATATCAAAGGAAAACTTTAATAATTCTATGAAAATATTATTAAATAATGTAAAGTAAAATAAATGATATATATCAAAAATAAATTATATTATTCTTTGAAAAGAAAAAAAAATACATTTATATATATAAATTTCAAATAAAAATAAAAGCAAAATATTAATTATTAAATTTTTATTTTTTTTTCATATATGTAATATGTATAATATATTATAAAAATAATAATAATATATATTATAAAAATAATTTAGTAAAGGAAAATATGGAAAATAAACAGTAAGTAACAATATATATGTGTCTTTTTTTTTTTTTCTTCATTAACAAAAATACTAATATCTTATAATAATTTGATATATTTAAATTATATATAATTTCAATAATTCCAAATATATATAAATTTATATTATACTAATATTCCTAATTAATACATGCTTTTTATAACACTATATCCTATATTTTTCTTTTAAAAAGAACAACAGATTCAATAAATGAATTTATAGAAGGTATTTTATTTATGATAAAAAAATAAAAAATACTAACAATAAATTTCATTAAAACATTTAATTTAAATGAAAATCAATATAAATGTAATTTTTTTATTATTATTATTAATATTATTAAATATATTTTAATATATAATATATAATATATAATATACAATATATAAATGGATGAAGCATCAAAATTGGAATATATAAATTTCGACATTATAAAAGAAAAAATTCAATCATTTAAACAAAAAGAATCATTTAAAGGATTAAAAGAGTATTTATATTCTATATGGTCGAGTTCCACAATATTGAAAAAAAGTTTTATTCAAGTAAATCTTTTTCTTTTTTAAGAAAGATATATAATTATATAAAAAACATTATTCAATATAAAAGTTTACCATGTAATTAAAAATAATATGTTCTAAATTATTCATATTGTATATATGTATAATTTAAATATGATAAAATTTAGAATGATTCTAAATTAAAAGAATATTGTCCTGTGGATATTAGTCAAGTTATAAAAACATATCATTATATAAAAGAAGAAGTAATAAATCCATAAATTTCAAATTTATATACTTGATTTAAAAAATCAATTATTTTTTAATTACTAAATAAAAATAATAATACTAATAATATTTAGTGTTCAAAAGAATCAAGTGATGGTGTTTTGTTCGGATTATCTTCTTTATTAGAAAAATATTCTGGAAGAGCACACACAATGACAAATGAAGATATTTATGTTTTAATGATTATTGTCATGGTTAGTACTTTATAAACAAAAGAAATATATCAATAAATATTAAATATATATTGTATTATATCTTATTATATTATATATACATTATGACAACATTAATAATATATAATATTATTGTTTTTTTTTTTTTTTTTTTTCACAAATATATATATATATAAATGAACATTTTTATTTAAATATATATTATCAATTAATTAACTATAATATAAATATACAAATATAAAAAAAATGATATGTAAAATAAAATAATAATAACAATAATAATAATAATAATAATAATAATAATAAAGAATCCGATATTAATGGATCCAACGAATGGATTATTATTGATGCCACAAATAAGTCAAATAATAATGGCACTTTTACCAGATAAATTAGACCTTTTTTTAAAATATTTAATAGCTCCAAGAAGTACAGAACAAATAACTTTAAAAACTGAAACAGATTATATTTATAATTTACCATACCATCTAACACCTGAAGAATTTACAAAAGTTGTCAATTATTTCCAACAATTTATTACAGTAAGAACTCTTACAAAACATGCTGAAATTAATTTAAATAAAGATGAATCCATTATTGCTGGAACAAAATGTTTAGATCTTTTATGTAAATATAAAATTTTGAATAAAAAAATTATATATTTTCATATTATTACAATAAATTAACAAAAATAATGACATGATAAAACAAATAATAAATTAAAAATTAATAAGAATAATAATAAAGTATACATAATAATTTATTCCTGAATTTTTTTTTTTTTTTTTTAATCTCTTTTTCTATTTTATAAAACATATAAAGATAAAATAAATGAAAAATACAAACTTATACCATATACAGAATTTTATAATGATGCTATAAATGAGCAATTAGAAATTAAAGAGGATTACCCATGTTGGAAAGCTAAAGAGTATATATTAATAAATAAATATAAAAGATAATACAAAATAAATAATACAAAATAAAAAAATTAATATAGAAATTATAATATTTATATTAATATTATATCCTTTTCTTTTTATTTTGAAAGATTTTCATTTTGTAGTTATCCATTTATATTAAATCCATTAACAAAAAGTGATATTTTAAAAGTAGAAAGGTAAAAAAAAAAAGCTTGTATAATAAAATTAAATTAATATTTATTAAAAATAATTATTTATATATATATGATTGATATCTAATTATTATTTTTTTTTTTAAAAAAAAATAATAATAAATAAATTTATAAATTAATTTTATTGAATTAAAGTATGGTGTCTATGAGACATGAACTTCAGGTACATGATTAAGAATTATAATTATTTTATTACATATACATACTTTTATATATTTATATATTTATTTATTTACTTATTTATTTATTTATTTATTTATTTATTTATTTATTTATTTATTTATTTATTTATTTATTTATTTATTTATTTATTTATTTATTTATTTATTTATTTATTTATTTATTATTATTATTTATTTATTCATTTATTCATTTATTTATTTATTTAATTTTTTATTTATTTATTTATTATTTATTATTATTATTTATTTATTCATTTATTCATTTATTTAATTTTTTATCTAATTAAAGGATGCATTTTTCAGTGCAATGTTTTCAGGAATAACTAGCCCTTATTTAGTATTAGAAGTGAGAAGAGATCATTTAATCAGAGATGTTTTATATGGAGTAATATATTTTTTATTATATTAATAATTAGAATCTAAACACAATTATCATTTATTAATTTAAAAGAAATCAATTTTTAATATATATTATATATTATATTTTTACATGAATACTTATAAATACGTATATATGATATATTGAATTTCACTTTTATATTGTTTGTTTTATTATGGTCTAAACAAATGAATAAATAAAAAATATTATTAGTTAGAGGATCAATCACCTCATGATCTTAAAAAACAGTTAAGAGTTCAGTTTATTGGAGAAGAAGGTATTGATGAAGGAGGAGTCCAAAAAGAATTTTTCCAACTTTGTATAAAAGAATTATTTGATCCCATGTATGGTAATATATTTAAATTAAAAATGAATATGAAAATGAAAAATAATATATATATATATAATAATAATAGTAAAAAATACAATGAAACCTAATATAGATTATCAAAAAAAATATGAAAATAAAAATATAATTATATTAATAATTTTTTTAATTTAATATATTATTATTATTGTTATTGTTGTTGTTGTTGTTGTTTAATATTTAATTAAAGGAATGTTTAAATTTAATGAAGAATCTAATTTATGTTGGTTCACCAATGACCCAGCAAAAGATAATACCATGTTTTTAGAATATAAATTAATTGGTAGATTAATTGGTGTGGCAATATATAATTCAGTTATTTTAGATCTACATTTTCCACTAGCATTATATAAAAAATTAAGAGGTATAAAAGTGGATATAGAAGATATAAAAGAACTTGATCCAGTAATTATCCTTTATTAAAAAAAAAGTTTTTTTTTTTTTTTATACAATTATTATTCATCATTATTATAAAAATAATTAAATAAAAAATACTTATATATATATATATATATTATTATTATTATATTTATAATTTTAATAATAAAGATGTTATATGTTGGTTTAAGAAAAACGTTAACAGATGAAGGTATTTTTAATTATTATATATATTTTTAAAATAAAATAGAATAGAATAAAATAATGATAAAATAAAATAATAATAGAATAAAATAATAATAAAATAAAATAAAACTGTACTTTTAATAAATTTAAATTTATATCATAAACATTAAAAAAACAATATAATTTAAAAAGATGTATCTAGTTATGAGCAAACTTTCCAAATTCAAATTGATACCTGTTATGGAAATACTGCCACAGTAGATTTAAAACCAAATGGTGGTGATATACTATTAACAAATGAAAATAGGCAAGGTAAATACTTTTTTTCTTTTTTTACAATAAAAAAAAAATAAAAATAAAAAATAAAAAATAAAAAATATTATTATCATTATTAATATATGAACATATAATATATTTAAATTTTAAAACAAACTAAATATACTAAACATAATAAAACATTAAAAATTTATAAATATTAAAAAAAAAAAAAAAAGAATTTGTTGATTTGTATGTGGATTATTTATTTAATTCATCGGTAGAAAAACAGTTTAATGCATTTAAAGAAGGATTTGATTCAGTTGTTGAAGGAAGTGCAATTGAAGTAAGTTAAATATATCTATATAATAATATATATTAATATTTATATATATATATATATATTTATAATTATTATTGTTGTTGTTGTTGTTGTTGTTATTATTTAAATTATATAATATCAATATATATAAATATTTATTTTTATTATTATTATTAATTTTTATATAATTTTTCATTAAAAATAATTAGATATTTAGACCAGAAGAATTAGAACAATTAGTTTGTGGTAGTCAAGATATTGATATCAATGTACTTGAATCTGTAACATTATATGATGGTTTTACTAAAGATTCTGAATGTGTTAAGTATGAATTATTAAATTAAAATTTATATACATATTTATATATATATTAATTCATTATATTAATTATAAATATTTTTTTTTTCTTCATTATAATTATATTTATTTATTTATTTATTTATTATTAATTATTAAATAAATGTAGAAACTTTTGGTCTATTGTTCAGTAAGTAAAAAAATTATTTTTACATTTTTATATTATAATAATTATTGAATATTATAATATTTTATTTTATGCATAAATTGTTTTTAATATTACTATTATCATTATATCATTTTCAAATAATAATTGATTTATATAATTTAAAAAAAAAAAAAAAAAAAAAAAAAAAAAAAAAAAAAAAAAAAAAAATAGTGAATTTGATGAAGAACAAAAGAAAAGACTACTCTTTTTCACAACAGGAACAGATCGTGTACCATTAGGAGGTACATCAAAAATGCAATTTATTATAGCAAGAAATGGACCAGATAGTGATAGATTGCCATCAGCTCATACATGTTTTAGTGTAAGATTATATTTATATTTAAGTTTCAATTATATATATATTTAATAATTATTTATAATATACATATGTATTAAATAATTTACTTAAAATTTATAAATATATATCTATATAAATAATTAATATTTTGATATAAAATAGGTTCTATTGCTTAATGATTATGCTACAAGAGAAAAACTAAAAGAAAGGTTATTAACAGCATTAAAAAATGCCGATTGTGGTTTTTTCCTTGGTTAAATAATATATATAATACATTCATATCTACTATATATATATTATTTTAAACTTTTTCATTATATCAAAACTATAAAAATAACAAACACTATAAATTATCATTTTTTTTAAAAAAAAAAAAAAAATGATTGTAACACATGTATATTATACATTAATGTATAAATAGAACAATAGAATAATTTATTTTAAATAGAATAAAGAAACAGATATTGAATATATATATATATATTATGCAATATATAAAAGAAAATAGTAATATCGGTTTTATTTAATTATATTTAAATGTATTATAAATAAATAAATAAATAAATAAATAAATAAATAAAAAAAACATAATTTTTACCAAATTTTTTTTTTATTCTTTTATATATTTAATTAATATAACTTTTTTATTTAAAATTATATTACTTTTAGTATCCTTAGTATTTTTAAATTATTAAATAAATATTTCAATAATATATATTTTATTACTATTATTATTTTATTTTATTTTATAATTTTATTCTTAACTTCATTATTATTTATTTAATTTATTTGATTTTTATTTATTTATAAATTATTAAACTAGTAATAAAAAAATTTTAAAATAAAATAAAATAAATAATAATATTAATAATAGTAATAGTAATTCATTTAATCATATTTCGATTTCCATACCCAACTTTCACCAAAAATACATTTTCCATTAGCATGTGCTTTTCTATACCACATTGCAGCTAATTTTCTTGTCTTTTTAACACCTATACCATGTTTATAACATTGAGCTAATACTAATTGAGCATCAGCATCCCCCATATAAGCTGCTACATTAAAACAATATACTGCTTTAGATGTAGATTTAGGTACACCATGTCCATGTAAAAATGATTGACCTATTTCATATATTGGTAAAGAAACAATACATCGAACAATCCATGTTTCAAATTCTTCATCAGTTAATTTAGTTACCATATCGGCAATATTTGTTTTCATTAACATTTTTTCTGCTATCATTTCATGAGAATCTTTTAAAAATAATAAAATTTATTTATTTATATATATACATATATGATTAATATTAATAAATAATTATTTTATGATTGTTTTTATTTTATATAATATATTATTATTAATATTATTGTATTTTTTATTTTATTAATTTTATAAATATAAATATATTACTTATTCTTAGAAACCCATCTTCTGGTATTTTATGTAATCTTAGAAAATCAATATCTTTTCCATCATTAATAGTATCTGATGATTTCATTAAAGGTGATCTATTAGGATTACTTCTTCTATGATGAATAGTAGGAATAGATTGAATACTAGCTTCTGCTGATTTTAATAAATATTGAAAACCTAATTCTGGAATATCATGACCATATTTTACATACATACCATGAAGGTATAAACCAAGAGCATTATTATCGATAGAAGATAAAGTAAAATAATAATCAGCAATTTCATATTGTTGATGATTATGATAATAAATACCAAGAGATAATGGATCTCGTAAAGGTTGATCTTCATCTGAAAGAACTTTTGGAAGTTCTGGAATATTTATTTTAGGTACAGGAATTGTATCATTAATAATATTACTTTCAAAAATTTTATTTTCATGATTAAATTTTTTTTTTGCAAATTTAAAATAAGATCTATAACTTTTATTTAATTTTGTTTCACCAGTATTTAATCCTTTTTTAGGATGTTTTAAAGCATCTGCTCTATGACTATTATCATCTTGACCACCACTACTTCTCTTTCCTAAACCTCCTCTAAAACTTAAAGAAGAGTTCCATCGATTAATACGAATATCATCTTGACTATCTTTATGAACATGAGTAACTAAAGATGATAATGAATTATTAATAGCTTGAGCATTTTGAGTTGTAATATTTTCTAAACGTTCAAAAAATTCTTGAATATTAATATTATTATGATAACGATTATTAATAGTTGCACATAATTCTGGTGAAGGAGTATGTAATGGTTTAAATTTTTGAATAGTACCACTAAAAGATTGATAAAATTTATGAAGATCTTCAACACTTCCAGTTTCTTGTACAACTCTTAAAATATCTTTATTTTTATTTTCATTTAACGATGTTGGACTCTCTACAAAATGATTGTTTTTTTTTTTTTTTTTTTTATTATTATTATTGAAAATATTTCATTAATATATATATATATTATTTGTTTATATTATAATTTTATTAACATTATGTATATATTATAAATTTATAAATAAATATATATGAATTAGTATGTTTGTTTGTATAATATATAGTTAAATAAAATTAAAATATTATATATTCCTTTAATTTTAATAAAAAAAATAAAAATAAAAAATAAAAAAAAAAAAAAAAAAGAACCTTCTTCTGTACTTTCACGTTCACTTTTATTTTCAACATTAATATTTTCTTGACTTAATTCTTTAATTTTATCATATAAATTTGATATACTTTGTTTCAATTCTGTATGATCACCTCCATCTGATAATATATTATTATGTAATATATTATGAAATTCTCCTTTAATTTCCACATTTTCTGCTAAATTTTCTTCTTTTTTTTGTTCATTTATATTTATTTCTTCTTTTTTCTCTTCATTTATCTCATTTTTAATTTCCTCTTGGTTTTCTTCATTTGTTTTTATTTCTTCTTCTTTCTCTTCATTAATTTCATTTTTAATTTCTTCTTGATTTTCTTTATTTATTTTTATCTCTTCTTTTTTATCTTCATTAACTTCATTTTTAATTTCTTCTTGAATTTGTTCATTTATATTTATTTCTGCATCTTTCTCTTCATGAATTTCATTTTTAATTTCTTCTTGAATTTGTTCATTTATATTTATCTCTTCTTTTTTCTCTTCATTTATCTCATTTTTAATTTCTTTTTGATTTTCTTCATTTATATTTATTTCTTCCTTTTTCTCTTCATTAACTTCATTTTTAATTTCTTCTTGATTTTCTTCATTTATTTTTATTTCCTCTTCTTTCTCTTCATGAATTTCATTTTTAATTTCTTTTTGATTTTCTTCATTTATATTTATTTCTTCCTTTTTCTCTTCATTAACTTCATTTTTAATTTCTTCTTGATTTTCTTCATTTATTTTTATTTCTTCTTTTTTCTCTTCATGAATTTCATTTTTAATTTCTTCTTGATTTTCTTCATTTATATTTATTTCTTCTTCTTTATCTTCATTAATTTCATTTTTAATTTCTTCTTCAATTTGTTCATTTATATTTATTTCTTCTTCTTTCTCTTTATTAATTTCATTTTTAATTTCTTCTTGAATTTGTTCATCTACATTTATTTCTTCTTTTTTCACTTCTTCAACTTCTTTATTATTTTGATCCTTTGAATTTTCTTCTGAATTTTTTATTACTATTGCTGAATAATCATTATTGTTATTATCATCATTATTATGATCAATATTATTATTATTATCAATATTATTATCAATATCATTACCATTATCATTATTATTGTCGTTGTTGTTATTGTTGTCGTTATTATTATTGTTATTGTTATTGTTATAACTATCATTATCATTACTATTATTATCATTATTGTTGATTTCTATATTAGGACTAATCTTTTCTTCATTTTCATTATTTTCATCAGCTTCTTTATGTATATTGTTTTCATTAACTTCTTCATGTTTATTATTTTCATCAACTTCTTCATGCATATTATTTTCATTAACTTCTTCATATATATTATTTTCATCAACTTTTTCACTTTTATTATTTTCATCAATATTATCTTTATCAATTTTATTATTTTCTATATTATTATCTTCAATTTCGTTATTCTTATTATCCTCACCAAAATTATTGTTATTATTATTATCAATTTCAATATTATTTGTATTTTCGACCTCACCATTATTACTGTTTTTATCATCATCATTTATATTATTTTCATTAATATTATTTACGCCATTATTATCTTGTTCCTGTATTTCATTATTACTTATTCCTTTTATATCTTTATCTATAATAACATTATTATTATCTATATTTTCATCATTATCATTATTATAAGGTTCATCAGCTGTAGTATCTACATTATTATTATTATTTTCATCATTTAATTGATGGACATTATCTTTATTTACTGATTTATATTCATTTTTATCTATTTCAACTGAATTTGGAATATTTTCTAAATTAATATTATCTGATGTGTGTTCATTATACTCCGTTATAGAATTAGTATTTAATTTAAAAGATTCATAATTATCGTATTGATCATCCATTTCTAATTAAAAAAAAAAAAACTATATATAAAAGTATATACATTACTTTGTTTTTCTTTTTTCTGTTTTTTTTAAATTTTTTTTTAATTATTTTAATAATAAATAAAATTAAAGCTATAAATTTTAATTTCAACATTTAAACTTTAATTTTTTATATGTTTCATTTCATTTAAAAAAAAATTTTTTAATTCCTTTTTCTTTTTTTTTTTTATGGCAATAAAATTCTTTTGATTTATTAATATTTTTTTTATTAATTTCAAAAAAAATTGTTGTTATTATGATTAATATTATTTTATTGTTACTACCAATATTATTTTTAATTTATTTTTATATTTTAATATTAGACTTTTTTATTAAACATATTATTACTATTAAAAATAATTATACCATTTATTATTATTATTATTATTATTATTATTATAATTATTATTATTATTATTATTATTATTATTCAAATTCATTAAGAAAACATTCACGTATTATTTATTTAATGTTATATATAAAAACATAAAATAATATTTTAATATAATATTTAAAAAAAAAATAATAACATAAAAATAGCATATATAATTATTATTTTTATTTCTTTATTTTCATTATATTTCTAGAAAAAATTAGATATGTAATTATTTTTTTAACATATAATTCTTATATTATTTTAGTAATATAATAAAAATGAAAAATTAAAAATAAATAATAATTAATAGTTAATAATAATATAATTAACTACGAATAATGAATAACACTTTTTTATAATATCTTAACAATAAACAAATATAATAAAATAAATAAAAGAAAAAAAATGATAAAATAAAAAATGAATTATATATGTATATATAATATTATAATTAAATAATAAATATTTATATATAATAATAAATTTTTACACTACAAAAAATATAAAATTTTAACTTTACTAATGTTTTTTAAGGTGATTTCGATGGAAATAAAATTAATACTTTTTGGCTTTCTGATGAAGATAAAAAAAAAAGACTATTAAATTAAATTTTGTTAAATTAACTTTTGAATAAAAAATTAATTAAAGGGTTAAAGAAAAAATTTGATTCTTTTAAAAAAAATTTTAATTATTTAAGAAAACTAACCTTTAAACAGTAATATAATGGAATAAATAAATAAATTTATAAATAATAAATAATAAATTTATAAATAATAAATAATATAATAAATAACTATGAAATATTAAAATTCAAATTAACTACATACTGAATTTTTCCACACAAACTTTTAATTAGGTTTTGGTAGTATTAATAGGATTAAAAAAAAAATTAATTACAATAATATATATATAAATATATCTAACTACTAAAATAATATTATTCTAATTATTAAAGAGATAGAATTAAATAAAGATATCAAAAGGTTTTATTTCATAAAATAAATGTATTTTAACAATTAATTTATGTATATATATCATATAAATTGCTTTATTTTAAAGAATTTGAATTATTAAAGTAATATTTATTTTTTAATTTTTATACTTAATAGATTTTATTTATTTATTTATTTATTTATTTATTTATATTCTAAAAATATATTATTTTAGTATTTATTATTCATTTTTCCCCATTTTTATTCATTTAATAACATATAATAATATAAAAAAAATAAATAAAAATTTATGTTAAGTCAATGAGATATATATATTTCAATAATTATTAAATATATAATAGATTGATCTTTTAGTTATATTAGTCTTTACAAATTTATTGTATAGATTCTTTTTTTTTTAAATTATTTATATATATTAATATAATTATATATATATTTATGTTTTAAATATTTAATTATCTTAAACTATTTATATATATATAACATACTATTGTTAAGTAATACAAAAATTCATAACATTATATAAAATAATTTTAATATACTTTTTTTTAATGTAATAATTATTTTTATAATTATTATAATTTTTCTTCCTTTAATTTTTTATCAGAAAAAAGTAAAAAATTTAAATTATGTTTTTATAGTATTTCACTAAAATTTGCATTAAATATAATATATATATAATAACATATTTTTTTTTTTTTTTTTTTTTTTTTTTTTTTTTTTTTTTTATTCTCACTTTATATAAAAATATATTTTATTATATTCCTTTTATATATTTAAGGGGAAAGGTATAAATAAAAAAATAGATTATTAAAATTAATATAATTTTATTTAATATTTCATTCTAAAAATAAAAAAAAAAAAAAATTAATATTTAATAGTAATAATAAAAAAAAGACCATGTCAATTTTTTTTCTATGTAGAAATTAAAAAAATTTAATGTAATATTTAAATTGATTATTAATATAATGTAATATTTAAATTTTTAACATCAAAACAAGAAATAATAAATATAATAAAATTTTCAAAGTTATTTTTTTTTTCGATGATTATGTATCATACATTTTTTTTATTTTTTTTTATTTTTTTTTATTTGATTTAATGCATCCCACTAACTTTAATTATAATTAATAATATTATATTAATACTAATTTTTTTTATATTAATATATTTTTTTTATAATTTTAATATAAAAAAAAATTATATATTGAATGCAATATGAAGTTTAATTATATATAAAATATAATTAATAATTTTTTTCTCTTGGAGGTATTAAAAATGTTAATAAAATAAATTTATAATTAAATAATGAATATAAATAATTAGATTTTATATTTATATACATAATTACTTTTCTTATATTTATTTTAGGAAACCAATAAATTTTTATGCAAATTAGAGATCAAATGAAACAAATAAAAAAATAGTAGTTAATAATAAGAACTTAAAAACAAAAATTAATTAAATATTTATAACATTTTGTTTTTCTTTATCTTTTTTTTATTTTATTGTTTTTACTTGTAGTTATAATTATACTAATTTCATTTTTTTTGGCTTATTTGTAGATATAACAATAAAATAAATTAATAAACATCATTTGATATATCAAAAAAAAAAAAAGTAAAATAAAAAAGATTTATATATAGAAATTTTATAATGGAAGAAAAAAACCCCAAAAATGAAACTAAAAAGACTTCTTCAGAAGTTGATAAACCAAAAGATCCAAATAAATATATGAAAAAGAAGAATTCTGATACAAAGAAAAAAGGATTAGTAATTGAACCACCAAAAGACTATCCAATTCAAGCTAAAATAAAAGGTCCAGGTCCAGCTGCTTATTCATTACCAACTACTCTTGGAAGAAAATCATATAAATTAAGAGCTCCAGCTTATTCTTTTGGAATATATTTTGATCCTAATCAAAGTATTTATTTAATAAAACTAATATTATATTATTATTTATTATATATATATTTTAAAATATATATATATTTTCTAAACTATAAATCTACAATATATAATATTAATTTTTATTATTTAAATATATAATATAATTAATAATTTTAATAATATTTAATAATAATAATATTTATAATCAATTATTATCTTTTATTATGATATTATGATATTATGATATTATGAATCATTCATTATAATTTTATAATATATATAAGAAATTGGTAAATATACACTGAGTCTACATATAAAATAATAATAATAATAATAATAATAAAATTAAAAAAAAAAAAAAAACATTATAATAAATAAGACTAATATATATGTATGTATATATTATTAAATATTATTAAAAAATTAATAACAAAAGTATCACCAAGTCCAAATAAATTTTTCCCATCAGTATGTAGAACTGGTCAATATAATGGTCCATCATATTCTTTAAGAGTTAAAACAAAAGGATTTAAGAATGATAGTAAATATTTTTTTTGATAAATATATTTAATATATTTAATTATGTATTATATATATTTAGCAATAATGTCATTATTAATTGTTTTTTCTTTATTGAAAATTTTATTATTATAATTTTTTAATTATACTTATAATAATGAAAAAAATAGCTATTAATTTCCCAGGTCCAGGAACTTATGATCAAACTTGTAATACTATTTATAAGAAAAATCCATCTTATTCAATAAAGTCAAGAAATAAACCATTAAAAAGTAAAAAAGACAATTTTATCTTTTATATTATATATATATATATATTTTAAGTTTTTTTTATTGTATAATAAAAATGAAAATAAATAGAATTATTAGTTATATATATATTTTATATTAATTATAACCTTTTTCTATTTTTATATTATATATATATCATATATAATAAAATAAAACAATCAAACATATAAATATAAAAATTATCAGCCGATCCAAATCCTGGTCCAGCACAGTAAATATAATTTTATTTATATTTTTTTATTAATAATTTTTTTATTTTTATTTTTAATGTTATTATATCATTATTATAAAATTGACATAAATTTATTATACTATATTATAATATGGTATAATAATTTATATTATCTTAAATTATTTTATTAAATAATTTTATTTGCTTTTTTATCTTTTTTTTTCTCTCTTTATTAGATTAAATATTAATATTTTATATTTTTCAAAAAAAAAAAAAAAAAAAAAAATAAAAAAAAAATAAAAAAAAAAATATACAAATAGATATTCCCGAGCTACAACTGTTGGATGTTCACCATCTTGGTCAATAAATCCAAAAAGAGAATTAAAGTGTATATATTAAAAACATATATATTTTAAATACTATTACTACTACTACTAATATATATATATATATAAATTAAATATTAAAGTTATAAATATTAATTCTTTTTTATTGATTATTATTTTTTTTTAATAACAAAAAAAGCATCCACTATTTCACCAGGTCCAGCTGCTTATGCTACAACCAATTATAATGTATACTTAAAAGAACCACCATCCTATACTTTGAAGGAAAGATTCCAATCTACTGAATATATTTCTGTTGAAGAATCTTTGAGTAAGTTTTTTTTTATTTTAATTATATTAAAAATTGCTTTATAAAAAATGAAATTATATATATATAAAATAAAAATTCAATAAAAAAGAATATATTATAAGGAATTTTTTTTATGTTAATTTATTTTTATTAATCATATAATAAATATATAATAAATATGTTATTATTTTTTTTGTTTAACAGAGAATAAAAAGAGAGCAAGTCCTGTAAAACCACGCAAGGTTGTATTCCCAAGTCCTGATTCATACAGTGTAAAAATGAATTATGTTACTCATGCTTCACCGAAGTTCTCATTCAGAAATAAGGTAATTTTTTTTAAGAAAAAAAAAAAAAAGAGTATTATAAAATTTAAAATATTAATTAAATATTCTAAATAAATTAGAATAATTTAAAGAACAATAGTTTTTTTTTTTATTTGACAATATTTTATTTTTATCCTATGGAAAATACAAAATATTAATTCAATTTTTTAAAATTTTTTAATTTTATTTTATTTATTAATAATAATCAATTAGCATTCTGAATATGAATTATATGTTGAAGATAATGCTCCAATTTAATTTATTTAATAATATAATAAATTAAACAAAAAACAAAAACTACAAATATTATTAATAGAAATATATGAATTATAATTTTCAATAAAATATCAACTTTATTCTTTTTTATTTTAATTTTAAATAAATCTTCATAAAATAAATAATGAAGAATAAGAAAAAAAAAAAAAAAAAAAAAAAAAAAAAACTTTTTTATATTCATTTTTAAAAAATATCCAAAAAAGAAAAGGATGATTATTATTAAATAATAATGAAATATTTTATAATATATAATGGTTTTATTATAAAAATTTAAAAAATTTATAAATTTTATAATTCTTTATAATAATAATATTATTATTAATATTATATTTAAATAGACTTATTGTTTTTAATTATTATCTTTTTTTTTTATTTTTAATTTTTTTTTTAATTATTATTAGAAATCTTTATTATATATTAATATTCATAAATGTAAAAAAACTTAACCCTTCATGAACTATCTATTCTTTTTATTTTTATTTCTTTCATAGAAAGAATATTATATAATATATTAAAAAGAAAAATATAAATGTATAATATAAATACAATAAAGTTTTTTTCTTATTTTTTTTAATATATATTTAATTATTATTTTTAATAACAATATATATAAAAACACATAAATTAATAATTATAGAATACGGAATGAATCAATGAAGTTGATTAAATTTATTGTAAATTTGTTTTATTACATTTAATAATTTAATTTTTACATTTTATATATTGAATAGGATTAAATATATATTAAATTATGGATCATCTTCCTTTTAAATAATTTATTTTTATATATTATGAATTGCTAAGTTTTATTAAATTTTAAATAATTATTTTTATTTCACCATTTATTTATACTAATAAAAATAAAATATAGATTTTTTTTTAATAAAAAGATTATCCGTTTATGTATTGTACAATTTTTTAAAATGTTGTTAATAATTTATTTAATATGATTATAAACAATATAGATGTAATGGATAATAGATAATAATTTTAAATTAATTAAGAAATTTATACTTTTAATTTATTAAATATTTTAATTACAATATTTGTTTTATCTTATTTTTTAGTTCATTTTTCTTTTGTATTGTTCATCATTTTAACAATAATTCTTTAAATATATTTTAATTTCTGTATTTAACAAACTTGCATATCTTTTTTATTTTTTTTATGATGTTTATATATCAATTAATTTATTGTCTTTTTATTTTTAATATTGTTTTTCCGAAGTGTGGTAGTAAAAAAATAATAATTTATATATATTAATGAAAGATGAATGAAATACTAATACTAATAATAATAATAATAATATATATATATAAATCTAATAGCCACAGTTACTTTTTAATTTTAATTTAAAATTTAAAGATTAACTTTTTTATTAATATTTAGATTAAGATGCTTTATATGAATATAAATGAAAAACAGGAAAAACTAATTTTTTTTATTTTATTTGAAATTTAATACTAATTTATATAATATATATAGATTTATTTATACATAAAGAATTGCTAAATAAATAATTGTTTACTATTTTAACTATTCTATTTTTCCAGTTATAATGTAAATAAATAATACTATATATTAAAATTATTTTTTTAACGAATCTATTGTTAATCAATTCATTTTTAAAGTTAATTATTAGCATTTTTTTATACTTTTTATTTAAACTATATTATTTTTTTTTTGAAAATTAATAAAATATACTGAAAAAGAGTAATTATAAAAATAATAAAATGTATTGAAAAAGAGTAATTATAAAAAAAATAAAACGTATTGAAAAAGAGCAATAGTAATAATAAAAAAATTAAAAAAAAAAATAAACAAAACAAAACAAAACAAAAAAAAAAAACCTAATTTTTAATAATATAATTTTTTATTTTTCATAGAATTATTCGAATTGTAAAAAAAATGAAAAATTTTCCTAATCAATTAATTTATTATTTTTATTATATAATTTAAAGTTTTAATTTATAAATAATGAAAAAAGAAGTATAATTCTATTATAAAAAAAAACAAAAACACTTTTAAATAATATTATTAATATTATATATATTTTATTATTTGATTTAACTTTTTTTAATTTTTTTTTTTAAAAAAAATAAGTAATAAATAAATAAATAAATAAATAAATAAATAAATAAATAAATAAATAAATAAATAAATAAATAAATAAATAAATAAATAAATAAATAAATAAATAAATAAATAAATAAATAAATAAATAAATAAATAAATAAATAAATAAATAAATAAATAAATAAATAAATAAATAAGTAAATAAATATGGATAAATAAAAAATAAGGATAAAAAAGTTATTAAGGATAAATAGAAAATAAGAATAAATAAAAAATAAGAATAATTAAAAAATATGGATAAAAAAATATTAAAGATATATAAAAAATATGGATAAAAAAATATTAAAGATATATAAAAAATACGGATAAATAAATTATTAAGGATACATAAATAAAATGGTTATTGTTATATATAATTATTAATAATAATTCCATATATTTATTACATATAATGGGAAATAATAAAAATAATAAAAAAATATTTATTCTTTCCATTTTAATATTATTGTACAAGTACATATTATTATTATTATTAATTTTTATTAATAGTTATAGAAATACATGCTGATTATTAATTTTTATTAATAGTTATAGAAATACATGTTGTTATTAATTTTTATTAATAGTTATAGATGTTGTTATTAGTTATAGAAATACATGTTGTTATTATATTATGAATACTTGTTATATATTTTATAAATTAATATACATTGTATTATATATTATATAATATATAAATTTTATAAATTTTATGATAGAATGAAAAAAAAAGTTCAATTTAGATGTTTAACAATTGAAGCTTTAAATGCTATTTTGAAAACTTTAATTAAATATAAGTTTTTATAGTTTATATAAATTTATTTTTTTTTTTAAAAAAAAGAAAAACTATGACTAATCTTTTTTCATGTTGAATTATAATATGTTGAGATATTAATATTATTTTAATAATTATTTATTAAAATTTCTTTAATTATTAATATAGTTTTTATTGTTTTTTTATTCAAATATATATATTATTTATATTGCAATATGTATATTTTTGAATTTTAATATTTATATATATAATATTATTTTATTATAAAAAAGCTTGGTATTATATGAAAGTTAAATTAATTTACAAAGATGAATAATAATTTTAAACAATATCTTCAGAGAAATATTTTATAAAACACACCAATAATTTTTTTTTTAATTTATATTTATATGTTTTTTGTATATACAATAATACTATAAAATTTTTAAAGTGACATGTTAAACATGGTATATCATAATAGGTAGTATTTAAAATTTACGTGAGTTATTTATATAATTATTTTTAATTCTAATATTTATACTTAATTTTTATAATTATTTTTAATGTTAATATTTATACTTAATTTTTATAATTATTTTTAATGTTAATATTTATACTTAATTTATATAATTATTTTTAATTCTAGTATTTATACTTATTTTACAACATTGTTTCATTATAATATAGTATTATTATTACCAAAGGACATTTTAAATATAACTTTCATTATTGTTATTAATATTAATATTAATATTATATATTATAAAATGATTAAATATTTTTATTACAATAATGCTTTAAGTAATTCTGACATTTAATGTTTTAGCATTATAAAATTTTTTTAAAGAATGTTAATTCAAATTAACCAATAAATTTTTAGTGAAATTAATTCCATAATCTAAAAATATTAAAAAAAAATCTTTTATTTAATTAATTTAAACATATTTAGATTAATAAAATAATTGTATATGTAATACGTATTTTAATGTATTATTATTAAATAAAAAATGATTAATCAATACTGTATTAAGTTTATAAAAAAAGAATTAGTAATTACAAAATAAGAATTCTTTCAGTCTCAATCTTTTATTATTAATTATGACTATTTGAATAAAAAAAATTAAACTTCTAAGAAAAATTAATCAATTTATTTTATACTTAATAAAGTTATGAATATTTATTTATTTTTTATATAATAAAAGTAAATACAACAAGAATATTAAAACTAATAATAAATAATAATTTTATTATTGTTGTACAAATAATCTTTACAGTAGCCAACAATAACAATAATAACAACAACAATAATAATAAACAATAATAATAATAATAAAAATAACAGTAACAACAATATTAATAATGATTATAAAGGAATAATAATAAATAATAATTTTTATAGATGATTCATCAAATTTTATGTTTAAACTTTTTTGGGAAAAGTAAAATTATTTGTTAGACACTTCAATTTTAATTGGTAGCTTTCATTGATATTATTTTAGCATATAATATATACAATTGCAAAAATAGGATTAGTTAAACTTATTTTTAACTTATTTTAGAAAAAAAATTTTGTTCTTTTTTGTCCATTGCATTACTATTATTGTAGTTATTTTTTTTGTATAACGTATATGTTTATATATGTATTATTTACTATTGATATATTATTTTTATTTTTATTCTTAGAAATACCGTTAATCACCTAAAACAGTGTAATAAAGAGTGCCTGAAATTAAATGCTATCTTTTTTTTTTTTTTTTTTACTATTACATAATCTTGAGTAATATATTTAATAATACCTTTTTAGGTTCATTGTTACTAATTAAAGTAATTCTTTTCTTTTATTTATTAATATTTAAAAGTCATATTACTTATTTTTTTTTATACTTTTATATCAGCATGCTTTTTCATTTTTTAATATATTTTAGCATTTTCTAAATTAAAAATGAAAAGTAAACTTTTTTATAGAATTCTATATTATTATTATTATGAGTATTTTTGTTTGAATAATGTGTTTTTATTATTATATTTTACTTTTGAAATATTTATAAAATTAAATATCAGGAATGATGAATTATAATATTAAATTAATTATTATTATTGTATATACAAAATTATATATAATGTATATATAATGTATTAAAATATTGAATTTAATCATATATATATTATATACAATATTAATATTTTTTGATAATATAAACTTTAATTAATATTAATCTTCATTATAATAATAAAAAACTATGAGTAATACTTTTTTTTTTTAATTTTCATACCCTAATTGATTTTTATGAAGCACAAAAAAATTTATAACAAAATCATATAAAAAAAAAAACATGTTTTTTAATTATGAACAAAAAAACAAAAACAAAAACAAAAATACAAATATATATAAAAAAACCACAAAACAAAAAAATATAAAAGTTATTATTATTGTTATATTAAAAAGAAGACAATATTTAATTCAGTTATCCCAAATTTAAAATAATCAGATAGTATAATAATAACAAAAAAGAAACAAATATCTATAAATAAAACAATAATAATCACAATGATAAGACTTTTAGATATATGTAAAAGAATATTAATATATAAAAAATAAAAGAAAAAAGTATTTATCCTGATTCTGAATTATCAAAATTTATAATAAAATATAATATAATATAATATATTGAATAATATAATTAATAAGTTAAAATTGTAAAAAACAAATAGTATTATGGATATATTAAATATGTTATATATAATTTTTTTTATAAAATTTTCATATGTTTTTAAAATTATCAAAAATTAAAAAAAAAAAAGCTTTTACTTATATATATAACTATATAAATATCAATAAAAAAAAAAAAAAAAACAGCATAGAAACTATTTAATATATTATAAAAAAAACCTTACTACTCAATATTTAAGTAATAGTGTAATATAAATTTTAATATATTTAAATTTTAATATATTTAATTTTAATATATAAAAATATATAAAACATAAATTTTAATATCAAATTTTTATAATATTAAAATTACAAAAAAAATTTTTAATTTTTAATTTTTAATCTAATTTTTTTTTAATCTAATATATTGTAACCTAACTTTAATATAAAAAATTTAATTAACTGTAATTGAAAAATTAATATTAAAAAAAAATATATTAAAAATTTAATGGATAATTCTGAAAAAAAGGTTTTTTTTTCATAAAGACAGTTTTATAGTATCATTAAAACTTTTAAGGTTGAATTCTTAATAATTTAGTTTTTATATATAAATGATATATATTAAATAATATAATCATAATATATATTTTATATATTATAATACATTACAATTTTTTTAAAAAAATACGATTTATTATTTATTGATATTTTACTTATTTAATATATATATTATACTCAATTCTTATTATTATAGTATTCTATATACAAATTAAAATATTATATTATATATTATATATTAAAATAAATGTATATAATGTAAATAATGTATATGTATATAATTATAGTTTAATTTTTTTGTAATTTCTTATTCCATATTATTAATATTATTTCAATTTTTTTTTTTTTTTTTTTTTTTAGTATTATTATCATATTATTATTGTTATTATTAAATTATTGTTTTTCAATATTAACTTATAAATGTAAAGTTTTTTAATTATTCCATAAATTAAACTTTTTCCATTCAAGTTTCATTTGTGAAAATTATTCATTAAAAAAAAATTAAAAAAAATATAAATATAGCGAAATTTCTTGCTGTTTTTGTTTAATTTTTTTAATATTTTTAAATTCTTTAAAACAAAAAGTGTTTTCTATTTTCTTTTAATTTTTTATTATTTTAATTTTAAAGAAAAGAAAATAATCAAAGAATAATTTATAATTTTTTATATATTTTCGATATTTTTATAATTCTTTTAAATGATTTAACTTTTTATTTATTTCTAAAAATTTCATAATAAATATTATTAAGATTATTAATAAAAAATAATTTTTAATAGTTTAATCATAAATCCGTAAATAGAATAATAAATTCTTAAGAAAAAAAAAATTTTTTTTTTATCAATTTATTATTCTTTAAGGTACTTCAAAAGATATTTTGAAAGAGATAAATAAAATATTAATTAATAAAATATTTTATTTAAGTCTACATATATTTTTAACTTCGGTCAGGGACTCGGAAATCGAAATAGTTTAATCTCTTTTTTTGAAAAATATAAAAAAGAAAAGAGTGGGATTTTAAATACTAGAGAAATAGGTCATTAAAGACAAAAAAAAAACAGACACACAAATTAAAAACAAGAAATCTTTTTTATTTATTAATATAACTGGATATATTTTTAAAAAAATGGCTCTTCAACCACTTGCTGCTACTTCTCACATACTTATTGATACTGATTCTTACAGATTATCAAGTGCTCATTCATATAATACACCTGTAAATCCTTTATTTCCAAAATTATCACCATATATATTTAGAAGAAGAAATGCTGCATCTGAAGATAGTATAAGAGCTGTAATTAAACAATTACAAGAGAGAAATGTTATTTCATCATAAATTCTTTTACACCTGAATAATGAATATATGGTTTCAAAAAAATTCAAAAAAACCTTTTATATTAAAAATAATATAAAAATATTATTTTTAATAAATATACCACTTATAAACAATAATTAAAAACGTCATAATCAAACATTATTTTCTTTTTTCATTTTTTTTTTTGCTTTGTAATATGTTTCTTTGATTTCATTATAATTAATAATTATAATATAATGAAATAATATACCCTTTTGAAACAAAAAATATTTAATTAATTAATTAATATACTTTACATCATTTTAATAATAATTCAATCTGATTAAAAAATACATAGAACTTCGCAGAGATATATTTTAAACTTTAATAATAATAATTATTCTAAAAAATACAATTTTATATAATACAAAATTTTTAGAATAATACTAACCAAATTTTTATATTTCAAATTTTAATCTATATATTTTACTCTTAATATATATAGTAAAATATTAAGATTAAAAATTAAAATTTAATAATTGAAAATAATTAACAATATATAATATGTATATAATTAAAATTAATATATATTATAAATATGTATTTTTTTCATTCTCAGAACTAAAAGAATACATATATTTTATTTTATATATAGTTTATATTAATATTGAGTATTAATAATATTTTATTTAATTTAATTATATCTTTATATATATTTATTATTTAATATCAATTTTCTAATATTTAATTGTAGATATTTTTATGTAAATAAATTGAAAAAATTATTTTTATAATTATATTGTGTATAATTAATAACAATAAATTTATAAAATAAAAATAAAAAACATTAAAAATTAAATAATAATAAAAATTTCTTTTTTGATTATGTGTGATATTATTATCTTTTTAATATTTGTATGAATAGTATGAATATTATTATAATATTAAGGTAAACTTTATTAACTTTTGAAATATTGTTTATTCTGTATTAATAAAATTAATTATCATAATTAAAATAAGTTTATAAAAATCAAAAAAAAAAAAAAAGAAAAGAAAAGAAAAAATTAATATATAATTAATTATTTTTTAATATTTTTCTATTTTCTAATTAGTTTTAATTTTATTATAACTCTTTCGTTATAGATATTATTAAGAAAATTAAAAAATGGCTATTTAATGATATATATATATTTTACATTTTAGAAATACTAATAAATAACCTTTTGTCGATTAAATATATATATATATTTAATAAAGAATTAAAAGTTTTAATTATAATAAAAGTGTGAAATAATATATAAGTTGTACCCAAGTATATTATTATTATTTTACTTTTTTAACCTTTTTTCTTTACCTTTACGATTATTAATCATGAAAGTAATTATATTTTTTTAGACACTATAGAATCTATAGAATCGTATAAATAATTGATTAAATTTATGGTTTATAATAAATTATAATAATTATGGTTATTATTTTATATATACTATTTAATAATTAAATCTTATATATTTTAATTTTTTTGTAGAAAATTAATATTTTATTAATAAACATTTTATAGATATATAAGCAATATGAAAATATCTATATATATATTTAAAATAATATTAACTGTTTTAAATATATATATATTTTAAATATAATATATAATATATAATATTTTATAATTTTAGTTTTTCATTTTATTTATCATTATATATATATATATATATATTTTGTTATAATTTCTTTTTATAATGAGTATGGTTTTTTTTTTTAATGAAAGTATTTAAATAAAGTGGATTATTACATATTAAGATATCACCAACAAAAAATATTGTTAAGCGATGAATCATACTTTTTTTTTTTATAATATCATACAAATTAAGTTTAATTAAATACCTTTTTTATTTTAAACTTCTTAAACTTTTATATCATAATCATATAGTATATATATTATATATAACATATAATAATAAATAATATTTTATATATAAATTTTAATTATTATGAAAATATTGACTTATTTTATGATAATAATAATAACACGAATAATTTGATAATAATACTAATAATTATAATTGTAGTGATTATAAATTAAGTTTTAAGTTGATCACTATGCATTTTTAAAGTATCTTTCTTAGTATTATTATTTTTACTTTATTTTTAATTTCATTTTTGCATAAAAAATATTGTCTTAGGTTTTAATATTATTATTTTTATTATTTTGTTTTTAATTTTCTTTTTTTTCCTAAAAAATATAGTTCATTATTAATATTTATTAATAATATTTAAAAAATGTATTATTAATGTACATTATTTTTTTGACTTTATTTTATTTATCCATATATTAAAAAAATCTTGTTTTAAATTGGTGATGTTTTTAATGTATAATTTTTTAACTTTGTCAAACACGATTAAATATTTAATATAATAACACGTTTAGTTTCTTCTTTCATTAAATTTTTCATTATAATTATAATACTTAATATATATTAATATATAAAATATATATAATTTTAATAAATAAATAAATTATTTTTTTCAATAATCAAACTTTTTTTTCTTTTTTTTTTATATCATAAAAATTTGTATTTAATGATTTATAATTAATATCAAAGATAATACTTTCAATAATAAAAAATACTTGAAAATTATTTATTTCATTTATTATTTTTATTCTATAACTTATAACTTTTCTTCATCATTTTTTTTCTTATTTAAAAAATATCCATTATTTTATATTTTAATAAATATAGATTTATTAAAACTTTAATATTTTTTTAAAAAAAGATGAAGAATGACCTATTATAAAAAGTTTAAAAATGATATTAAGAACAAATTAAAATTGAATATTTTAAATATTAAAGAATTTCTACATATATATATAATTTTATGATTAATACATATATATATATTCTTTAACAAAATTTTTAGTAGTAAAGTTAAATATGTATAAAAAATTGACAGTTTTATTGTTACTATTTCATAACTATAATATATATAAATATAACTTTTTACTATAAAAGTTACCTGAGTTTTATATATATATATATATATATATACATATAAATAATAAATATAATAAGTATTTAAAATAGAATTCAAGAGTTAAAAAGTAATATAGATTTCTTTTTAAATATAATAAAAAATATTAAAAATAAAATTAATTCAATAAAAATCAAAAAATAATATATATTTTCAAATATTAATAATATTATTAATATTTTCATTATTATTTTAACAAGTAAAAGAAAAAAAATATATTAATTATTATTTTTATTATTAATAGTATTATTAATATTTTGTAATATTTTTTTTATAATAATTATAGTTTTTATGGAGTTTTTTTTTATCTATATCTATATTTTTATATGATCCCTTTTTTTATGAGTACAAAAAATAAAATTGTATTTAATCATATTAATCTTATTTAGATAAAAACAAAAAAAAACAATTATTTAAATCTTCGTTTTTCTCTTTAATATTTAATCAAAATTCATCATTAATAGTTAATAACTAATATAATAATAATAATAATAATAAATAATAATATATTATTAATTATAAAGAATAGATAATAAATAATTATTTTATATTACCTACTGTAATATAAAATAATATAGAATAATATTAAATAAATAATAAAAAAGTATATGATAAAAAAATAATAAAATTATAACAAATAATATAAAATAAATAATTTACTATTATAATTAAAGTTTTATTTCACATATACAATAATTAATTTATAATATTTAGAATATGGTTAATGTGATTTTCGGAATCATAATAAAGATGAATGGTTTACATTTAAAAAAGAATTATACTTTAAATAAATGTTTTTTTTTTTTTTTTTTCTATCATATTAATCTCGTTCAATATATATTATGTTTTAACATTTTAAAGAAGAAAGAATATAATTATTATATATAAAATTATTTATTAAATGATATTAAAGAAAGTTAATATAAAAAAAAGAGAAAAGATAAATTTATTATTATTATTATGAAAAACTTTTTAATCAAATGATTAAAAAATTTAGAAATAATTATATTAAAATTATAATAATAATAATAATTAAAAATAAAAGCAATTTCATAAAAAATAGTATAAATTATTTAAAAAAAATTTAATTAAATTATTATCCTATTGTTTTACTGAAAATATTATTTATAAAGTTAATTCTTTCATTAAAACAATAGGAAATCAACAATATATAAATAATTTAATTATTTATCTATATTTTTGATTGTTTTGATTAAAAATAAAAAAATTAAGAGTTAAGCGTTTACAATTCTATATATATAAATAAAGATAAAATAAATGATAAAAAAAAAAAAACAATTTTATTATGTATATGAAAATAATAGTAAAAAAAAAAAAAAAAAAAAAAAAAAATTAAAAAAATAATTTATAAAGTCCTTTTTTTTAAAAGTTTTACATTTCATTTTTGCATGTAGATTCATTTATTATTATTATTATTTTTAATACTTCATTATTATTATTATTATTTATTTTTTTATTTATTTTTTTTTAATAGATAAATTATATTTATTTATTTATTTATTTATTTATTATTTTCATTTTTTTAAGAAACTCTTTTAATGTTTTTTTTTTTTTTTTTTTTTTTTTTTTTTTAAATTTTATTTAAGTATATTTATTATTAAATATAGTTATTATATATTTATTACATGTTATGAATTTAAATGCTTTATATATTATTTTTATTTATAAAAAAATTACATTTAAAAAATAAAAGTACTATATTATTATTATTATAATTTTTTTTATTATATTTACATTTAATAGATTTTTTTATTACTATTATTTTTTTTATAATTTTTCTTTTTATTTATTTTTACTATTTTTTTTTTATTTTAATTTTTTATATTAGAGTTCATCATGACTAGATGTTGTTGATTTATTTATTTTAGTAGTAGTTTCTTTATCAATTGTTTTTTCTTCTTTGCTTGTATTTGTAGTAGTTTCTTTTGATTTAGAAGGTTCTTTTGGATCAATCCACCATTTTGAAAGGAATGGTATATTTTTTGGATCATTTAAACATTCTTTTACCCATTTTTCGGCTTTATCAAAATCTTCTTGATATAAAAATTCCTTTTTAAAGGTTTCTATATCTGATATAGAATCATTTTTAATTTTTATAATATTATCTGTAATTTCTTTTTGAATATGAAGTGCTACTAAAGTACCCCATAATTCATTAATAAATTTCTTTTCTTCATCTGTTGCATTATCTTTATCAGATAATTCAGCTAATTTATTTACTTCTGTAAACCATTCATTAAGCCATTTAGTATAATGTTCATATTCTTTTTGACATGCACCTTGATTACCTTCCATTTCTTGTAATTTACCAAGTATAGAATAAATAGTAAATGATCCTGATGCTTCTTGACCTGATATTAATCTATTTTTTAATATATCTTGATAACATGTTAAAGTATTATCTTTATTATTATTATCATCATTATTGTCATTATTATTATTGTCTTTATCCTTATCAGATAAATAATTATTCATAATAGATTTTCTTTTTTTATTGGATTGAAGTGATCCTTCTAAATCTTGATTAAATTTACTTAATAATGGATTTTGTTTTTCTGTTTTATTAATCCATTCTTCTAATGCTTTTATAAGTCCTTGATTTATTTCCTTATATTTTTCATCTTCAAATTTTTCATTTTTAAGAATATTTAAAGTTAATACAGATCCTATAAATTTATTAAATTGTTCCATTTGAATAGGTAAAGTTTGACTTTCAATTTCTTTTAATTCTTTATACCATTCTTCAGATATAATTTTACCATAATATTTATCAAGTATAAGATCTTTTATAATAGTAAAAGTAAAGGAACCATCTTCATTTTGAAGCATTTTTAAACTATTCAATAAATGTTCCTTTTTCTGATTGATAGAAATTAAAATTTTTTGACGAATATCATTCATTGGATTTTGTCTTTGTTGTTGATTTAACCAATTTTCAGATTTCTCTTTTACAAGTTCCCATTCATTTTTTAAATTACCAAGATAATCTGTAAAAATTATACAAGCAATACTGGTACCAATTAATTTATCAAATTGATCAACAATAGCTGGATAAACATTTTCATAATTAGTTTTAATAGCATCTAATTCCTTTTTCCATTCTTTAGAAAATTCTTCTCCATAAATTGGTCCAATAATTGAAGTTAATAAATCAGAAAGTTTAAAAGATCCATCGAAATTTTGATACTTAATTAAATTATTAAATAAAAGTCTTTCACTTTTCCGTTTTTCTTCAGGATCAGCATTTTCCATTTTAATAAGATTAATATCACTAACATCAAATTTAGTTTCATTTTCACGGAAATGAATTTCTTGATTATTTTGATTATTACTATTATCATCAGATGATAATAATTTCTCTGCTGATACATCACGTGTAATATAAGTATCACCTGAGAAAGTTCTTCTTTTTTGATAAGTTACAATTTTTTGATTAGTACGATCTTTTATCATAGGAATACCTTTGGAAGGTACAATAACTTTTTTTGGTTTTTTACTAATTTTATCATCATTACTGGTAGCATTATTTTCTTCTTCACTATTTTCTTTTACACACAAAAAGGTAGTATATTTTGACATAATTTGATATTTAAGTGAAATATCAATAATTTTTTCTTTAATTTTTTCAATTATAGCTGGTACTTCTTTTTTTCCTTCTTCTTCATTATCTAATCTATTTTTATATTCTTCAGAATAATGATATTGAGATGTTCCTTCTTGTAAATCTTTAATTAAATTGGAAGCGGCAAGTGAATGGATTAATTTACCATTTTTTAATTCTTTAATATTATCAAATATTAAAGTTTCTGATTTTTTAGTACCATCATTATATTTATAAGTAATTTCAATAGGTGAAGGAATTAAAGGTTTATCGGAAATCGTATAAATAGAATATCTAGAGCCTAATCTTAAAAATGGTGGTTTATATGGTGTTTGCTCAAATTCATCTTCTTTAACAATTGTAGTTGTACCTTTTTCCTTCCATGAAATAGTATAATCTTGAATAAATGGAATTAAAACATTTTTTAATTGAAGTAAAACTTTTTCTTCTAATCTTTCACCTTCAGTAACAAATAATGACATACCATGTCCATTTCTTGCAATACTTTTAACTAAATAATGACTTACTGATTTACCAATACCAAATGTATATAATACTGAATTTTGCTTTTCTGAATTTTCTCTTACTAAATCAATTACTGGTTCAACATCCCAGATTTCACCATCTTAGATTAATTAAAAAAAAATTTATTAATTATTGTTATTTAAATAAATAAATAAATAAATAAATAAATAAATAAATAAATAAATAAATAAATAAATAAATAAATAAATAAATAAATAAATAAATAAATAAATAATAAATAAATAAATAAATAATAAATAAATAAATAAATAAATAAATAAATAAATAAATAAATAAATAAATAAATAAATAAATAAATAAATAAGTAAATAAACAAGTAAATAAATATATATAAATAAAGGTAAAGTATAAATTATTTATTTATTTATTTTTTAATAATAATAATTTATACCTGTAAGTAAAAAGATTGAACGATTGTATCCTTCTTGTATTTCTGTACTATAAATATATTCTAATGGGTCTTTCATTTCTGTACCTCCCATAGAGGCATCCATTTCTTTAACATATTCAACTGCTTTATTTAATGATTCTTCATCATATTTCACACTTTTTTCAAATAAACTTTCGAAGAGAGAACCAAATTTAACGATATTAAAGTAGCAATCCTTTAATATATAATATAAATAGTTAATAAATATATTAAATCAAAAAAACAAAACAAAACAAAACAATTAATTTTGCTAATATATATATATTTAAAAAATATAATTTAATTAGAATATAAATTATAAAATAATATTATAAACTTGATATTTACAACTGGCATCGATTTTAAGAATAAGTTTAAAGCATCCTTCAAATAATCAAGTTTCCATCCATGCATTGAACCTGATCTAATTAATATTTATTTTAATTTTTATTTGTTAATAATTATGTAAATTATATTAATTTTTGTATATAATAAAAAAAAAAAAGACAACTTTTTTTATTGAAAATATAAAAATAATATAATATATATATATAATATTTACTGATCAATTAAAAATATAATTTCAACTTTTAATTTATCGGTTTGAATTAAATTTGGTTTTAAAGTTAATAAGGAAGCATAAGATTTTAATTCTTCATTATATTCAATAAAAACTTTAGATGTATTCAGTTCTTCAGCTTCAATTGTTAATATAAAATCTTTATCTAGATAAACCTTTTTGGATTTAAGTGTAACTAATGCTTTATTCTTTTTGTCTCCTGAAATTTCTGTATTTACTTCATGTGAAGGAGATTCAATTGAATTAATTTTACCACTCATTTCAAGTTCAACATCTACACTAAGAGTATAATCGACATTTTCAGAATATACTGGATTTCCTTTAATAATTTTTGAATCTGTTGTAGAATTGTTACTGCCATATCTAGGGGCTATAATATTTGGTAAAATAAATGAAACTTTATTATTTTCATTTCCTGAATTTAATTCGGTAACATAAACTAATTTAATATGAACAGTTTGTTTTGGTTTTAAATATCCTACATTGACTTGAAATACTAAATATTATATATATATATGTAAATGAAAAGTTTATATAGCATATTATATAATAAATAAAATTTCAAATAAAAATTATAAAAAAAAAGTAATAATATTCTACATTATAAATATATTAAATGTAAATTTATTGTAATCATTATATTTATTTATTTATGTATTATATATGTACCATCATTATACTCTTCGGTTAATGTAAATGCCATGTTGCCATTCTTTATTTTTCGAAAATATCATTAATATATTATATATAATATTATAATATAAACAAAATAATAAATATTATATTAATAATTACCTCTACTTCTTGTTCATATAATTTGTTAGCTTCATTATTTTTGTATATTTTTGCTTTAATTGTTTGACCATCAACGTCAGCTTCAAATGACTGAACTGATGCTTCAGAATCTAATGGGAATTTATAAATTGCTTCAATTGTATCTTCACTATTATTAATATAAGTTTGTTGGACATAGACTATTTAATACAGTGAATGAAAGATTAAAAAAAAATATAACAAAACAAAACAAAGCAAAATAAAATAAAATAAAATAAAATAAAATAAAATAAAATAAAATAAAATAAAAATATAATTAATTTAAAATTCATTATTTTTGTTAAAAATATTAATTTCATTTTTATTAATTTCCATTTTTTTTTTAATTTTTATGTATTTTACCTTCTGCTAGAGTATCCTTAACTTATTATTCATTTAAATCAAGTTTATTATATAATATATATTAATATATAGACCATTTAATTATGTAAATTTTACATTTTTTATTTTTAAATGTATATAATATTTTAAAAATTACTTTTAGAATATACTATAACTTTATCCAAAGGTATTTCATTTAGAGTGTCGGATTCTTTATATAAATTAGCTAAAGAATTCCTTGTGAATAATACACAAAGAAGAAACAGAAACTTAAAAATAAATAAATGCTTCATTTTATTGCTGTTATTATTTTTTTAATTATTTTTATTTTGTTTAGTTGAATTTTTATTATAACTTGTTTAATAATATTGTGCCAAAAAAAACAAAAGAGTTTTTTATTCCTTCTAAAAGGAAATTAAATAATATTTATTTTTTGGTTATTTTTAATATATGCAAAGTGTTAATAATTTAAAATTTATTTTTATTTTTTTTTAACTCTTTTTATAATTTAAAATTTATTAACAGACTATTTAAAATAAATATTATTATTTTATTTATAATCTGCTCCTTTAATTTTCCAATTTTCAATTAAATCTAAAATTTTATTTAATTTATAAAAAAGAGTTACATAATTAAAAATTATCCAATAAAAATTAGTATACATATAAAATAAATAAATAAATAAATAAATGAATAAATAAATGAATAAATAAATGAATAAATAAATGAATAAATAAATGAATAAATAAATGAATAAATAAATGAATAAATAAATAAATAAATAAATAAATAAATAAATAAATAAATAAATAAATAAATAAATAAATAAATAAATAAATAAATAAATAAATAAATAAATAAATAAATAAATAAATAAATAAATAAATAAATAAATAAATAAATAAATAAATAAATAAATAAATAAATAAATAAATAAATAAATAAATAAATAAATAAATAAATAAATAAATAAATAAATAAAACTAATGTTAAATAAATGGAAAATACTAATAAATAATATAATATAAAAATTTTTTTAATCATTTATTTAATAACAAAAAAAAATATTGTTAATATTTTTTTACTAAGTTTTATTTTTTTTTAATAATTTTTTTTATTATTTTGTTTTATAATAAAGGAATGCAATAATAATTTTTTTAAAATTCAATCCTCGACATTATTTTTAGATTTAATTATAATTATCAATAAAAAATATATTATTCATTTCTTTAAATAATATAATTAAAAAATGTTTTCATCTATAAAACAAACACCACATCTTCAACGTTCAAGACAAAAAATAGCTTCATCAGCTAAAAAAGAAATTTCATATTCAGAATCAGATGACATTTCAACTAACACTCAAAATGTTGTACAAACACAAATAAAAAAGATTCCAATAACTCCACAATATCTTACTTGTAATGAAAAAAGAGTTATTTCTTTAGTTGGTAATATACCAACTTATATTCGAGATCTTTTTAAAAAGTTTTCACATGATAAAAATGTTACAGGAGAGTTAAACTATACATCAGGATATGCTTACGTTATTATGGGATATGATTGCTATGTGTGGAATTATCAAAAAGTACGATAAATATAAATAATAATAAATACTTTTTTTTTATTTATTTATAATCATTTATAATTTAACTGAAAAAAATTAATATATATATATTTTAATTACAATCTTTAATTACAATATTTGATCTTTATATATTCATTATTTTATTTTATTTTAAATATAAATATTTATATCAATATTAATATCATAATAAATATTATATAAAAGAATTCAAATGATATAAGAGTTTTTAATCTTCCAACTTCAAAAAAATATTTTGTTAATTTTATACCAATGTCAATGACAAATACATACAATATTGGATTAATGGTTTGTACCTATGAAGGTATAATTAGATATTGGAGCGATATATCAGCCAATCCATCAAATTATATTTCAGTTGATTTAGAATTAAATAATAATAATTGTACTTGTATGGAAAAGAATGAAGTATGTAGTAAATTAAAAAGTTTAATTAAATAAAAATTATTTTTTTTAAATACTAATCATTTTTATATATTTTCATTTTCATTTCCATCCATCAAAATTATAAATATTTTTTAATATAATCACAGACAAATAGTTTTCTTATAGGAACTTCAAATTGTCATTTATATTTAGTTAATATAATAAATTTAAGAGGAACTCCTGAATTAATATGTAGTCAAGTTGCAAATTCAGTTAGTTTATTCCGTAAAGTCGGTTCATTTTTATTTTCTGATATAAATAATAAAAAAGTAATAAAAATTTTACCACAACCTGAGATAAATAATTTAAGGTAATAATAATAATATCATTTTTGTCATTTATATCATTTATATAATTTTATTATATAATTATATCTATATATATATCTTTATATATGTATATACATATTTATAATAACTAAAAATATAACAAATCAACGAAAATTGTAAGAATATATGTAATAATTAATAAAAATTAATTTCAATTTTTTAAATTTCAATAGAGATGTTTATATTGTTACTTCTCAGTCAATTCAATTATGGGAATTTAAGAATAATAATCAAGAAAGAATCATATTTGATAAACCAGTTTTAAATATGTTAAATGAATTATTTATTCCACCAAAAGACCAATCTGAAATAAAAGAAAAATATAATCCAGAAGTAAAAATTATAGATTGTGATATTACAAGGTTCATATTTCATTTATAGAATTATTATTTAAAATAACTTTTCATTCATTTATATACTATTTGTTTTGTCATTAATAACATTTCTAAAATGTATAAATTATTAACTAAAATATTAAAATTTTATATATTAATTTTTTTTTATTTGGATATATATAGAGAAAACCAAATTTTATTTTTAATATCATATAAATTAAATGATGAAGTTCAAAGATATCATTTAAAAAATGAAGATTATATGGAAGAAGATTTTACTTCAAATTATTCATTTGCATTAGTTTTTTGTGATATTGAACAAGATAATATACAAGTTTCAAATGTTAAATTAATTGAAAAATCAGTAAATATTAAATTATTTTTAAGATATAATTTATATATTTTAAATTAAGCATTAAAAAAATAGAAAAAATGAAAAACAAACCAAAAGAAAAATACTTATATATAAATTAAAAATATATTATAAAAAATTAGGTTGATGATAAAAATTATGGTGCAAAACTTGTATTACCAAACAGAGGTCCAGTAATATGCATATTATTTGAAAATACAATTGTTTTAACAACAACTGGAAAAGGTATAACATAAAACAATATTATGCTTTTATTAAACAAAATATAAATATATAAGAAAAGTAAGAAAGGTATTATAGAATTTTGATGTTAAACTATTTTTATATTCCATTTTTTATTGTATACTATATAGATGTAGCATATAAAGAAATATTTAGTATTAATGAAAAAATCCTTGGATATGGTATTGATAGATCAAAAATATGGAACCCAGAAGCTGATACTCAAGAATCTATTCATATTTTATGTCGCAATAAAAAGATTTTTGATATTGAAATTAGTATTGAAAATATTTATTATGAAAATCATAGGTAATAACTTGATAAAATTTAATAATATATAAAATCGTTATAAATAAATATATGATTACTAAATATATTATTTTTTTTATAAAAATATAATCTTAATTATATAAAGTGAATATATTGATTCAAAGAAGGTAATATATATTATAATATTTAGCAAATATAACTTTTTTTTTAAGATTATTTATGTAATTTTATTTTTGTCTTATATGAAATATATATAAAGCATGCACTCTATTCTTTCTTGGAACAAGTTGTATTTTTTGATAACGATGAGGTAATAATAATAATAATAGTTTATTTTTTGATTCATATGATAATCAAATTATTAATAAAATATATAATATATTTATATTCAATTTTATTTTTTATTAATAATTATTTTGTTATTTATTTATTTATATTAATTTATTTAGAATCCAATTTATTTTGAACTTCCAAATTGTTCAATATCTGATTTAGAAATTGTTGCTAAACAATTAAGCGATAATATATTAAATTCAAGTAAGTTATTTATTATAATAACAGATATATTAAATATATATATTTAATTACCTATATTATATATCATATCATATATTATTTTTTTTTATTATTATTTTATGTTAATATTAACATATATAAATATATCAAGAATCCGAATTTTTACCACCTGTAATTGATTTAAAGAGTTACTTATATGAAAAGTTATTAAGACTTCAAAAAATTATTGATTTCCTTAAAGAAAAGAATAAATTAAATGAAGTATATATATATATATTAGATTAATATAATAAAACAATAAACTTCATTAATTAATTTTAATATATAATTAATAATAAATTATTATAATATAATTTTTTTATAATTTGATATATATATATATATATATATAAAGATATCATTATCCTCAAAGTTAGGGCTTTTCTGGAATGCTGAAAAAGAGGCAGCTGCAATTGAATTATGGAGATACGCAAACTCTAAAATTGGGTAATTTAAAAATATTATTAAATAGATTTTTAAACAAATATAATTTTTTATTAAAATTTACAATAATAATAATCTATTAATTATTTCTTTATATCATTTTATTTTTTTAAATAGTAAAAGTGATAATAATAATAAGCCATATCTTAATATATTAGCTCAAATTATCACTGCATTCTATAGAAATAAAAATATTTCACCAGAAAGAGATGATATTATTAGAAGCTTTTTCTATAATTATGTAAGATATTTAGTGTAAATTAAAAAAAGAAAAAAAATATAAATTTATGTAAAATATTAATCTTATATTATAACTTTATATTATTATTAAATTTAATTAATTATAGGTTGCCGATCTTCCATATCTTTTAAAATTTATACCTATCTCACAATCTGAAGATGAGCAAATTGAAATTAATGAAATAATATTGGTAAATATAATTATTATTTAAAAAAATTTATTATATAATAATTATAGTTACATAATAATAATAATAATTAATAATAATAATAAACAAATTATATATATATATATATTTATTAATTTATTTAAATTATTTATTATTTATAATTACAAAAATTAAAAAAGACTATATTGGAAGCTGCTTATAATTACAGAAAACAAAATGGTTTGGATTATGGTTTAAATCAAGATTCAATTTCAGGTGTTGAACCTTGGACAGGTAAATGGATATATAGATTAATAAAATATAAAAATATAAAAATATAAAAATATAAAAATATAAAAATATAAAAATATAAAAATATAAAAATATAAAAATATAAAAATATAAAAATATAAAAATATAAAAATATAAAAATATAAAATATAAAAATATAAAATATATAAAATTAATAGCTAATTTATAATTTATATATATTATTATTATATTGTATTATTTTTATTATATTTATATTTAACATAGCTTCTGAAGCAATTTTAAATATTTTCCAAACTAATTTCGAAAATACTGAAGCATATTTAAATAATAATAAGATTTATCCAGATATAGAAAATATGAATGATACTAACATTAAATCCAACGTTGAAAAAAGAAAAATTATGGAAGATCAATTAGTTAAACTTGCTTCCCTCACATTAAAAATATTTAATGAACGTATTGCATTCATTAAGTAAGTATAATTAAAAGTTAAGAAAATTAAAAAAATAAAATAAAAATAAATAAAAAAAATATTTAATATTTTCATATTGACACAATCGTAATTATTATTATTATTATTTTAAAAAGGAAAACTGAAATGGTTGCTGTATTAAAATCATTACAAGATGAATATTTAGAAAAACGTTCATCATTTATTAAACCGTTAGGTAAAATATAAATATAAATATAATATAATATAATATAATATAATATAATATAATATAATATAATATAATATAATATAATATAATATAATATAATATAATATAATATAATATAATATAATATAATATAATAAATATATAAATATATTTGTATTTATTTATAAATGCTATTTAAATAAAAAATATTAATAATATTTTTTCGTATGTGGAATTCTACACATAATAGCTCAAATAAATAGAATCCAAACTGCTATTGAGTTAGCTGAAGAATATCATGATTTTGAAACTTTAGTTGAATTATCTATTGATGATGAAGAAAAACAACATTATTACATTGATCAATATTGCAATGAATATGCTGATATATTATTTGATAAATTACAATTGAGAAATAATTATTGTAAACTCTTAGAACAAGATGATAAATATAATGTAATATTAAAGAATTATTTTGATAAAAAGAATATTCCTTTAATATCATGGATTCATGATATAAAATTAAAGAATTACGATAGTGCTTACAGAAAATTAATTAAATCTAAAGGAATTATGAAACAAACACAAAGAAAGGTATATAATAAATATTATTATTATCATTGTTTATTTTTATAGTATTCAATAATAACATCAATAATTATAAAAAAGAATAGTATATCAATACATTAATTTATCATTTTTATATAAATTATTTATATATTATAATATTATAGCAACAATTAAGTATTGCTAAGTTATCACTTATAGCAGCCAAAAAGAGAAAAATGATGAAACTAAAAAAAATGAATGAAGATGATATAAAACTTGCCGATACAGAATTAGCTTATTATAATAAATTACAAAGTTTGTGATATATATATATATAAATTTATTAATTTTATTAATTTTATAAATGTATACTTACCAATTTATTTATTTATTATATATATTGATTGATATTGATTATATTGTGTATTTTTCAATTATTTAAAGAAACTGCATTCCAATTAAAATTTGTTGACATTTTGAAAGCATACAAGGAAAAATTAATTAATGGTTTCAAAGATAATCCTGAATATGAAAATTTATCTGAAGAAGAAAAACAAAAACCAGAAAATATTATTAATATTTATTATCAAGATGAAGGATTTCAGTACAAAAATGAATATAAATCTTTTTATGACCTTCAAAAGAAATATTCAAAAGAAATATTAAGTGAAAATATGATTCAAATTGATGAATTTATTGACTTTTTAACATTTGAAGGTTTATTACTTACTGGTGATAATTCAATTGAAAACTTCTTATACGCTATACAATTCTATAGATATTTAGAAGATGTAAATACACATAATAATAATCATAATAATAATAAGGAATTAAATATTTATGATAATATTTCAATAAATATAGTATATAATGTTAATTGAATATTTCAATTTTATTTTTTTTTTTTGAAAAAAAATAGGAAATACCTGAAGATGATCGTGAATGTGTATTACAAGGTTTATGGAGAAGAGCTGTATTAAATACAAAGTAATTATAAAATTATAAGTTATATCATTTTTAAATTTTATTTGATAACTTGATTATCAAAAATTATGGAAACTAATTTTAATTCTATTTTATTTGTTTGTTATAATTTATTATTTTTAATAGTTGGGATAAATTAAAAATGGATATTAATGATGAACAAATAAATGAAATGCTTGAAAATACAGCTTTATTCAAATTAATTTTATATTTAAAATCAGGTAATTAGATACTTTTTTTTTTTTTTTTAAATCTTGCATTATAATAATTAATGAATATCAATTTTTAATATATATATATATATTTATATTTATTAATTGTATTATATATTATTATATAAATAGAAAAATTATTCAAATTAATTAGAAAACCACAAGATTGTTATGAAATTCCAAATGTTGATAAAAAGTATCCATGGGCTTCAGAAGACGAAAAATTATCTATATCTGAAGAATATAAAAAAGAAATACAACAATTAGGATTCTATATTACTCATTTCAATATTAGTGATATTATAGAACAAATTATTAATTCCTCTTAAATTTATAAATAATAATTAAAAATAAATAAAAAAAGTGTATTTTCATTTCTCTATTATTAAATATTTATTCAAATAATATTATATTTTTTAGTATTATCTTTTAATTTATAAGTTTATACAATTAATTATAATATAATTTTTTTATTTTCTTAGAAAGTTATTCAATAAGCATTAATTATAATAATATAAAATAAAAAAAAAAGATTAATAAATAATAATAACATATTTTAAATACAAAAAATGATTTATTTTTTTTTTTTTTTTTTTTTTATATATATATATATATATATATATTATAACCTAATCATTATTAATTAAATAGATTTAAACAATAATAATTATAAAACTTATAATAATAATAAGAGTAATATATTAAGAATATATAAAATAATATATATTATTATATAGATATTACTTAAAGGTTCTTTAATTCAATTTTATTTAAAAAAGGAAGAAGAATTTTTTCTCTATTTACTTTTTAAAGTCTATATAATTACTTTTAATTAATTAAAAAGTAATATATTTATTATAAAGTTCATAACCAATTAAATATTTATTATAATTAATCATATGTTAATTATATTGTTATAAATATATATTTAAAATTCTAAAAAATTCATTTAAATAACTATCACTATAAAACTATCATTGGAGATTATAATGTATTTTGATTCTGTTTAAAAAAGTAAATAGATATTTTTAATAAAATAAAAAATAATATCATTTATGAATTGAAAAAAAGCAATATTTTTTTTTTTTTTTTTTTTTATAAAAATGTATTATTGTAAATTTTTAGAAATAATATTATTTATAATAATTTACAATAATACATTTTTCTTTGAAAAATATTAAAGTTTTATTATGACAATATAAAGTATTTTCTACTTGAAAAAAAGATTTATTTTATGTATAATACAATTTTTAGGTTTCAATTATTTTTAATCGAAATATATAAATATACTATATATTATAATATATTATAATATATGCTTTAAAATTTGGATATATTAATTAAATTAAATCAAATAATTATTTCATTATTTTTTAATGAATTTTTAATTGTTAAAATACTATTTTAATAAATCATTAAATAAATAAATAAATAAATAAATAAATAAATAAATAAATAAATAAATAAATAAATAAATAAATAAATAAATAAATAAATAAATAAATAAATAAATAAATAAATAGTAACCAAAAAAATTAAATAAATAGAAAGCATATATATATTAATATATTACAAAAAGGAATAAATTTTAATTATATATTAGATTAAGATTTTATTATTAAATATCAAAGTAAAAATTTTAACATAAATATATTTTAACATTATTATATGTACATTTATTTATTTATTTTAAAGCTTCTTTTTTTTTATTGTAAAAACAATTATTACTATTGTTTCAATATTTGTTCATACTGATAATAACAATAAAAAAAATTCAAAATAATAAATATTATTGTAAGATTTTACTATTTTATATAAAATAATTCATAAATAAACAAACATTTAATGTTTATAATTCAATAAATATTCAAATATTATAATTTTGAATAATAAACAATTGTAAAATTTAATACAATAAAACAAAGGAACAAAAAAACTAGAAAAAACAAAAAAACAAGAAAAAACAAAAAAACAAAAAACGAACGAACATTTATTAATTATTAAGATTTTTAAAATATTATATATATAAAATTTTAGATTTGATTATATTATAAATTTAATAATTTTGAATTTGAAATTCATTTTTACTAATGAAATTAAATAACTATTTTTTTTATAAAAACATATATATTAATTTTTTTTTTTTTTTTTTTAAGGGAATTTCATTAAATTATTTATTTATCGTATTTTTGTTTGCTATTATATTTTTTTATGAAAAACATTACAACTAATTAATATTTAATGTTTATTTTATTATTTATCAATTATTATTAGGTTCGTAAGAATTTATTTTGGGAAATATACCAATTGTATATATATTTTATATATTATAGACAATTTTAAAAGATATATCTTTTGAACAATAATAAATATAAAGGAACAAAAACAAATGAAATAAAAATTGTCAGTATTTGTAATTAATCAATATTAATAAAATAAGAACACAATATCATAAATTAAAACTCAATAATAAGATATATTTCATATAAATAAATAAATAAATAAATAAAATAAAATAAAATAAATAAATAAATAAATAAATAAACAACAAATAAATAAATAAATACATAACCAAAATAAACAAATAAACAAATTAAAAGTAAAAAAAAAAAAATCACAGGAATATATATATGAATCATTCAACTCTTACATTACAATTACATTTAGCAGAAGTTTTAGCTACTTCTCCTAGAAAAGAATGGAAGAATATTGAGAAATTTATGACCTTTAAGGTTCCTGAGGATAATAAAGTTGTGATTATTGTAAGTTTAATACATATTTATTGTTAATAATAATATAATTTTTTAATTATTTAATTTTATTTTGAGATTCCAATAGTATATAAACATTTTTATAAATATTGAATTTTTATATTTTTTTTTTAAATTGATATAAAAATTTATTATAAATAGCCATCGAGAACTCAGGAATCAATTTTTTCATTAGCTTATTATTTGGAAAAATCAGATGGTACACATGTTGAAAAAATCCTTCCATACTTAATTAGTTGTTATAAATATATAGAAGATATTTCATTAAATGAAACTTTGAAAATTGAAGGTTAATATAATATATAAAAATTTTGAATATTAATAAATATATGCAGTATGTTATAATTTTATTTACTTATTTATTATTATTATTATTTTTTATTGATAATTAATATATATATTAATATTAACCGAATACATGCTAAATTACAAAATTAATAAATAACAACAAACACATAAAAACAAAATAATAATAATGTGATAAATTAATAATATAAAAAGATTGTTATTCTATGCAATTTTTTTCTAAAGCATTATTAGAAAAATTATTTATTTTTGCTGAAAAGAATAATGATTATAAAGATAAACTTAATGAATTAGCTTGGGAATCTCTTACACATCATACAAATATATTTTCAGAAATATCAGAAAGTAATAAAACTATTTTTAGTTTCAAGTTTTTAAATTATATAATTATGCATAATTTATTTCAAGTTTAATTGTTATATTTATACTGTTTTATTGATTAATATTACATTGTTATTATAAAATTAATTATTGTTATTACTTTTATTATATATTTACGTATTTATTTATTTATTTATATTAAAAATATAACATTATTGTATAACAGAGGAAACTGTAGTAAGTTATTCAACTCTTATTTTAAATGGCATTATTCAATTATTACAAATTATTAATTGCTATATTGATGATTGGTCTGAAGAATATTTAGAAAAAACAAATGAAATATTTAAAATATTTGTTAAATCATCTTCATTGAATACTGTTCATGCTATTTCAACTTACACATTCCAAGGATCAAAAGAAAATTTGATTATTATAAAATGTTTAAGAGAGTATAAGCCATATTTTGATAAGAAGCAAATTATTTATTCAGGATTATCACAAAGTACATTAATTGGACTTATATTTAAATTTTTAAAGAAAATTTTAATGACTGATATAAGACAAGCTTATATAGAACAACAAAAAAAATCCGATAAGGAAATTACTCAAGAAAGAAGAATATGGACTGCTTTATCTTATAATAAAATTGATTTTATTTCTCAATTTAAAAATGATATAGTTAGTGAAATATATCAAACATCTATTCGTTGGTTTTCTGAATATACTCAATTTATTTTTAATTCATTATTAAGAAATGATAATATTGCAGATCAAGATCTTTATGCTTTTACTACAGTTCTTGTAAATATCATGATTATATTATTGCGTTATATTATTAAAAATTTTTTTATAATTGTCAATTGTTAAAAAAAATAATTAATGATGTTTATAATTATAATAACAATTATGAAAATAATAATAATGCTTATAAATATATTGTTAATTTTTATTTTTTATTTTTATTTTTTAATTTTTTAATATTTTTATAGAAAACAATTGTTATATCTGCATTACATCTTAAACATATTGATGATGATTTCGTTAATAAGTTAAGAAAAATTATTTTAGATTCATCAAATGTTCCAAAGTTACCAATGGCAGTTGTCGTTTTAGAAGCTTTAGGAATTATTATGATCAAGTAATATTAATAATTTATATTCATATTATACTATACAATATATTTTTCATATAGATTTTAATTTTAATAATTTATATTTATTTATTTAGTTTTGATCATTTACAAACACCCATTTCAATGATTATAAAAAATTTCTTGATTCAACCATCAACATCATTCATAAAAGCTGAAAATCCAATTAATACAAATATTAGCATTTTAAGACAATGTGCAACCGATTCTATTTCTTTAGCTCTTAAAGTATATTATAATTAATTTTATATAAAATTTTAAAAATAATAATTATTATAATAGAAATACATGATATAAATAAAATAACATTATATATATGTATAATAAATCGTTATAGGCTATTGATAATGCTAAATTGTCTAAAGCTGTTTTAGTTCATTATTGTGATGAACTTTATGGTATATCTAAGGAAACTTCTGGTGTAAAAACCATTATTTATCATAATGTTTTAAAAGCTATTACAACTATTGCTTGTCATATTAATAAAAAAGAGGTATGTTTATTTAGATTTAGTAGATATAAACTATAAAAGAATAAATAGTATTATGTTTTAATTTATAGTTATATTTATTAATTTAATATTGATGTATTAATCATATAAATATAATTTAATATATTGTATTTGTTAACTAATTAATAGATAATTGATATGGCTGTTCCTGCATTAACTAGAAGATTAAATGAAAATGAAGATCAAATTAACGCTTTATATTGTTTAGTAGAAATTGCGTTAACTAATGATGTTACTGTTTTTCGTGATATTATTAATTTATTAGCAGAAATTAGTAAACAAGAAAATTATGAAGATAATAGTAAAGTTCAAATTGTAAGTTTTAATATATTTATTAATTATATTGTATTTATATATATAATTTTATTTTATATTGAATATTATTAATATTTGCATTTATTTATTTATATATACATAATTTTATTTTTATTTTTATTTTTATTTTTTTTATTTTTATTTTATTTTTGAATATATTAATTCATTAAAATTAAAAATTTATTTATTATTATTATTATTTTTTTTTATTGTTCTAGATTTATAAATGCTTCTTAATTATGGCTAGAACTCCAAATTTACCACCAAAAAAATATGAATTATTACTTGAAATTTTATTATTTATTTTTGTTAGTAAAACCTTACTTTTACCACCAAAAGCATTAAAGGTATTTGCATTTATAATATTAAATTTTATGATTATTTACAATATTTTATGCAATAAATATTAATTTTTTAATTTATATTTTTTTTGTAATAACAGCATAGAACTAGAATAAATGAATTCACACCTTTATTACTTATTTTAAAAGAATTATTTTCACATGACATAATTCATCCAGAACTTAATTGTAATAATGAAATGAATGTTGCTTTTAGAAACTTTTGGTTCTATTGTATATTACTTGGTTATAGAAATGGTCAATGGTTTAGTAATTGGCATTCAATATTATCTGTCATTGCTAGATACACTCCTACTCTTTTAGTTTCTGGTAGTAATGCTAATTCTTTAGAAACTATTTTAGAATCTAATTCTATTTTACGTCAAAAGTTTTCAGATGGAGTAATTATATATATTCATATTTATTTATTTATTTATTTTTATTTTATTTTTATTTTATTTTATTTTTATTCTATTTTACCTTTTTTCATGAATTTGTATTAAAATATATTATAATAATCAATATTTAATAGTTACAAAGTCTTATTAAAGCTGAATGTGCTAATGTTGTTACTAGAAACACAGATATTAAGGGATTATCATTTATTCAATCAGCTTATTTATTAACAATATATCAATTAGAATCTATGAGAATGGATAAATTAGATATTACATATATTTTCCAATATATATTGAATGAAGCAACAAATAATAGTGGTATTACTTTTGCAATGGATACCTTAGCTGATAAGGTTGTTTATAATTTTATGAATATATATAATTTTTAAATACTTTTATATTATATATATTAATGAACTTTATTATTATTATTGTTACTATTATTATTTATTATTATTATTATTATTATTATTATTATAATTCTTCTTATTATTATTATTACTATTATTATTATTTATTATTATTATTATTTATTATTATAATACATATTATATAATATAGATACTTGATATATATTTGAAAAAACAAGAAGTTAATATTGGAACTAGAGAATTCACAGAAAATATTGAAAAACAAATTGGATTTATTGTCACTAATGCAAGTCATCGTTTAAAGAGAATAAGAAATTTCTCAAGACGATTCCTAGAAAAAATAGTTACTAGATTCCCAAGTGTATTAATGAATAAGAAAACATTATATTTAATGTTAAACATTTTAATTGCTTTAACTTCCTCAATGTCTATTAAATCATCAGAAGTAAAATTTATATTTAACTTAACTTATTTTTATTTTATTTTATTTTATTTTTTTCTATCTTTTAGTTTGGTATTAATAATATATATTGTACTAAATATTAAATCTATTTTATTTTCATTACTTTTATTGTATAGAAATTGTTTATAGATAATTCATCAATAAATGATATTGCTTCTTATTTAGAAGTTGCAGATGGATGTGACCATAAGAAAGAATTAGCTAATGAATATCTTGGTTTATGTAAACAATGGATTGAATATGCTTCAAAAGTTTCATCTGTTGAAATAAATGGTCTTCTTCAGGTATATAACATTATATTTAACTTTAATAAGTGATTAAATTTATCATATTTATTGTAATTTATATATTATATTTTATTATATATCATAATATTATTATAATATATAGAGTTATTTATTGAATATTCATATACCAACTCCCGGTGCATCAAGGTTTATTGGTACTGGTGTAACAAGTCAATTTGGTGATATGTTTGGTAGTAAATGTGAGTATTGAAAATATTATTGTATATCATAAAATCTAATATTAATAATATAAATAATATAGATATTATACAAAAATACTAATGAATTTTTTTTCATATAAATATTATTTTCTATTTTATTTTAATTTATTTTGTTTTATTTTTTTTTCTTTTTTTCTTTAATTTAGTTATTAATTCTTCATTTATGAATACTTTCTCTCTTCAATCCTATTGTATAGGAAAAATTTTGGGTATTCGTGATGCTGTAAATGAGAATTGTTAGTTTTGAATTATTTACATTTATATAGTTCTTTAATTATGTGATTTATTATTTACTATTTTTATTAATATATTATATCATACATTATATATATTTTATAGTAATATCAGAGAATACTGTATTATTACAAATGAAAGAAAAATTACAACATTTTGTTAAGGAATATCAATTAAATACAACGTCATTAAATCAATCTGAAGTTGAAGTAACAAAAATTGTAGAAAAGTTTACTTCTGAATTATATATGGTTTGTGCTTATATAATTGTATCTGAGAATGTTGATAAAGATTTATTACAAGATGTTTGTTGGATTCCAATTCAAATGTTTAATGCTCAAGTTATGGCTGTTGCTAAGGCTGCATGGATATGGCTTATGACTACAAGACCAGAATTAAGTTTAGTAATATTAACGGAATTACTTTCTGCATGGGAATGGACAAAATTCAAAAAGAGAGGTTTATTCTCAACTAATAAAAAGTAATATTAATTTTATTTTATTTATTTTGTTTCTATTTCATCTTATATATATATATATATTTTTTTTTATTTTTATTTTTATTTGTTAATCATAGTAGTTTTTATATATTTTTTATATTATAGACGTGAAGATCCATTTATGCATCGTATTACATATACTGTACCAGCTAAAAGAAAGCCAAAAGCTCATTTTGCTGAAGTTCATTCAATTTGGGTAGAATTTTTAGCAGATAGATATAATGTTCTTAAATATAATGGAAATGTATATGATAAAGTTTTCATGAAATTAATTCAAATATCATTCTGTGATGATGCTTTAAGGTAAAGCAAAATATATAACTTAATGAATATTAATAATATATTAATAATAAATATTTTTTTTTTTTTTTTTTTTTTTTTTTTTTTTTTTTTTAATGAAATCTTATTCATAAATGTATATAATCTTTAATATTTAATGTATTTTAGTAATTCAATGTATGCTAGAAAAACAACATTCCAATTATTAACCTTAGGTATGAGAGTTCTTCAACATCAAAAACAAAGAAAAGATGATAGTAAATTTGAATTATTATTAAAAAAAGAATTATATGAAGTTGCATTTTCATGGTTTAAAGATCCACCAGTGTAAGTATTGATATAATTATTTTATTTATAATTGAATTTTTATTTTTATTTTATTTTATTTTTTTAAGATACATATGCAAATATTTATATATTTATATTTTAAAATTGAAATAGATGGGGTGATAGTAATGATAAGCAAACTTTAGAAAATGAAATTAGAGCAATTGATGAATTCTGTCAACTTATTAGATTTGATGTAAAGAATAATTTATTAACTATGAGAAATATAAATAAATTTAAAAATAATGGAATTGTATATAAGATTCTTTTCCAACAATATAGTAAATTAAGTTTTGGTAATTATTTATTAATCTATTTTTTCTTATTATTTAATTAATTTTTGTGTTTAAGTTTGCAATTAACTAATATAATTTTATTTTATTTTTTTGCTTATTTATATTTTTATAATATATTGCTTTTAATTTTATAGATCAATTTTCAAAAAATTTAGCTAAGATTTTTGAAAATGCTC